>CAUYQU010060867.1:0-10980 GCA_963574635.1 Cheracebus regulus | reverse complement strand
AATACCCATTTTTAGACTGCATTCTAGCCTGGGCAATAAAACAAGAATCCCATTCTCTCTCCCTCTTTCTCTTCCTCTTTCTTTCTCTCTTTCATTCTTTTTTTTCTTTCTTTTGCTCTTTCTTTCTCCTTTTCTCTCTTTTTCTTTCAAAAATAAAGTTTTGTTTTTTAAAAAAAATGATTACAAGCCTATGTTATTTTGGGAAGCTACTCAGCCACTTCTCTTTGTTTAGACCTGGGTTCTCATGCTGTACTCACCTAGACCTGAACCTTAGTTACCATCAAAAGAGAAAGATACACAGTGTTGAGCCAGGCCATATACCCTGCTGCCTGCCTACTTGGCTATCTTGGAGACACTTCAACCTCAGCATGTCCAAAACCTAATTCATACTCTTCCTCCCAAACTTAGTAATCTTTCATTGTTTCCTATTTTCAGTGAGTGGCACCATAATCTTTTCTGTGGACTCCAGGCAAAAACCTGGAGATCATCTTTATACATTTTTCCCTTTAACTTCTATTTTAAATCTGTGTCCCCAGATCTTGATTATATTACTCCAGAATATTTTTTGAATCCTTTCTTCTCCACATTTCTACTCTGGTCCATACTACCTTCATCTCTAATGTTCATCAGTACAGGAATTGGTCTGCCTAAACCTAACTGGTCTGCTGATACCTACTTTGATCCATCTCTAATTTGGCCTTTTTTCCTCTTTGCCAAAAACATTACATCTTCCCACTGCTCTCAGGATGAAGACCAAAATATTCAACATTGTCTGGAAGGCCTCAGCTCATACTCCTTGTTCTCTGCTCCGGCTATATTGGCCTCCTTTTAGCTCCCTTGTACCATGATCCTTCCTTTGTACCTGTTATTCCTTTTGTCTGGAATGCTCTTTTTTCCTCACTTAACTGTTCAACTCCTTTTTGTCCTTCCAGTAAAATTTCCTGAAGAGAGCCTTCCCTTCCCTTCAGTCAAATCCCAGTTATAGCATCTTTTGGTTCCACTAAGTGTTAACATACTACAATTGCTGTTTTACATACATTATATGATTTAATCTGTGCCTCTCCCGTTAGCCTGTAGACTCCCTGAAAGCTGAGATCATTTCTGTATTGGCTCACCAGTAGTACATAGCCACTGCCTGTACATATTTTTTGAATGAGTGAAAGAACGAACTAATAAAACTTAAACATTTCTTCTTTGTTCTTTCATCTGTATGCTCAGCAGCATTGGATGTCTTCGCTCTTCATGTTTGGCTTAATCTTGCAGTTTTGATCACAGCCCAGTTAACAACCTCTAAGAGTAAAACAAAGAATAGAAGAATGCCAGGATACATGAAAATGAGCCAACAAGCACCATTCTAATCAGCCAAGTGTGTTTTCCAATGCCTTGTTTTTATTCTCTGCTGGCACATATTTATTTTCCATCAGTTACATACAGTTTTGACCAACATATGTTACCTAATCAATCAACTATTTTGTATCCAGTCCTGCATATGAAAATCCAAGCTTTAGGAGGAGCGCCTACACTTTGTACTAGATACCTGGTTTTCATTTTTACTTATCCTAAGTGATTTCACACATTAAATTTTAATTTGATTTTAAGTAGGTCTGTCTACAAGGTTGTTGGTTTCTGTTTATCATGTAGATTCAGGATTGTGTATATAAGGTACCTTCTGGTCATTTCTGATCATTTTTTGATGTGTTTCTTCCAGCATGTGCAGTCTTTGCCTACGGAAAAAATTACCAAAAAACCTATTCCAGATGAGCACCTAATTCTAAAGACCACATTTGAGGATCTTATTCAGCGCTGCCTTTCTTCAGCCACAGACCCTGTATGTATACGTATTTTTTTTAATCATATTTTGCTTAATTAAAAGAATCCTTGTCCAGGCGTGGCGGCTCATGACCGTAATCCCAGCACTTTGGGAGGCTGAGGCAGGAGAATCACTTGAAGCCTGGAGTTCAAAACCATCCTAGCCAATATAGCGAAACCCTCTCTCTACTAAAAGTACAAAAAATTAGCCAGGTGTGGTGGAGTATACCTGTAGTCCCACCTACTTGGGAGGCTGAGGCAGAAGAATTGCTTAAATCTGGAAGGCGGAGGTTGTAATAAGCTGAGATCGTGCCACTGCACTCCAGCCTGGATGATGGAGAGACTTCATCTCAAAATAAATAAATAAAATAAAATAATGCTTTATGGAGTTCTTCTATAGTTATTGCTTGAAGTCCTACAAAGTATATTTCTAAAAAGTTTGTACAAAAGTAATAAAGCTAGCACTTACATAGTTTGCATTACAATAGAAATATATTTAATTGTTTTTTATATATAAATGTACTTAATCTTCACAGTAACCCATGGCAAATAGATTTGTCATTTTTATTTTACAGACGAGAAAATTAAAGCAAAGAGCAGTTAAGTAACACTTAAGGTCAGAACCAGCATTCAGACCCAGTCTGGCTCCAGAATTCATCCTCTCAACCATAAAGCTGTACTGCCTGTCATCAACAAAACTGTATTTGGCACATAAATAGAACATAATGGTGCTATGCACGAAACTCAGATTTGGGATTTCTTTCTGAGCTAATATTGAAACTGTTAAAAGTAGATAGATCATCTTCTAAAGCTTTGCAGAGATACTAAAGATAGTTAAATGTTTTAGATATTGGAGGTGTATTTACATTTAAAGCAACTGAATTTACTTAGTTTACTTAGTCATTGGTACATGGGTATTGCAATGACAAAAATTCCACAAAGCCAGTCTTAAGTGAAATTTCATTTTCTCCCAGCACACACTGAATATATTTATTTAATCATCGGCTACTTGTCTGCATGAAAAAACAACTTCTTATTGTTCATCAGACATTGAGTATTAATATGTGCAGCCTTCTGCTGGTCAGTGGCTTTGTGGAAAGCCATTCTCTGTACTGAAAGTGTCAGGAAAGCAGTTAACATAAACCTTAGTGCCTGACACTGTGGAAGTGATGGAAAGACCAAGGTGGAAACGAGAGTTGACGAAGCAGATAACCAGATGCATGCTAGCCCCGATGCACACTGCACACTCCTAAATAGACAGGCCATAGTCATTCAAAAATGGAAGCATCTGAATAAGAATGACAGAACGCCAATTCTTCAGGCATGAGTCGGTATAGTGAGATTGGGAAGACACATAATACATGGCCCAACTCAATATATTTTTTTAATTTACGCTTCTCTCAGTCATCATACTCTCTTCCTCCTGGATACCCAGGAGCTCTGGGGAGTAGAGAACCACAAAAAACAAAGTGTTCCTATAATTCCTGTAATTAGCTGGGGAAGAAGTTCTAATATCCTGCCAGGCTGCCCGCACCCCCTTGGAGTAGAGCTCCTATTTGTAGATAGATAAAGTTAACTTTGAGCAAGGATTGTAAGGGTTCCTTTCCACAAAAGTTCATTTTAATCAATAGTTGTAATAGTTTTTATAGCTTGGATTTATCATATTTTCACTTCATGTCTAAACAGCGCAAAGTAATTTTGCACCCCACTTGGTATGTAGCATTCTCGATGGCCTGTCTCTTCTTTTCTTTTCTCCAAGCACACTGGTATTCCTTCCTTGAACACACCAAGAGCACTTCAGCATTAGGGACTTTACACTTGCTGCTTCTTCTGCCTGGAACTGTTCCTCCACATGTCTGCATTGTTTGTTTCCTCCCAAGTTCAAGGCCTCTGGTCAAATGTCCAATTAGCCATCAGGCCTTTCTTTATTACCCACAATTCCCAACATGTTTAGCCCCCTTCCCCTATTAACTTTTCATAGCAGTTACCACCATCTGACATGCAATATATTGTTCATTTAGTATTTTTTCTCACCCCCGGGATATGAGCTGCATGACATACAAGACTTTGTCCGTGGTATAGCACATAGTAAGCAGTCAATAAATATTGAACTAACATAAGTCTGTGGTGTAATGTAGATCATTAAGTTACTCATGTTGTAATTTTAAAACTGTTTTAGTTTTAGAATAGTTTCTTTGACTATGCTTAAAAGTACACGGTAGAGAGGGAAAACAAAGGCTTAATTATGTATTTTACTACTTCCCTCAGTAATCTTTAGTTGCCAAAAGATAGTTTTCTTTTCTTCTTGATGCTTTAAAGGCTTAGAAAAAGGCGGAATTAAACAAATGTAACTAAGTGTTTAAGTAGTATTTTTGAAAGATTAAAACAAGATTCCACAGTTCACCTACATGTTTGCCTTCTAGCGCCCATAATCTTCAATAACTGTACTTAGACCTTCTTTTCTGTGACACACTGACCCATTGCTGCTTCCTGATGCTTGTGAATATAGTGCAAGCAAACATGCATGTATACCTTATCAAGTGAGTGTGTAGTTCACATGAAATCCAGTCAGTACTCCATTTCATACACTGGAAGGAAATCTCATCCTCTCCTCATCCCACTCCCCTCCAACCACTACCCTTGATAGATGATGAATCTGTTTTAATAATCTGTTCAAGTTTCTTAGTTGTAGGTGTCTCCATTTCTTAATAAAATGAAGCGATTCAACATCTTAAGTATAAGGTTTAGTGCAATGAAATAGGGCAAGTTCTTACAATAAAAGTTAATGTTCCAATATGACATCTGCTTTTTCTTTCCTGCAGCAAACCAGGAGGAAGCTAGATGATGCCAGCAAACGTTTGGAGTTTCTATATGATAAACTTAGGGAACAGACAGTAAGTTTTGGAGGAAAAGGATTTATGATAATCATTTATTCCTAGTTACTAGTAAAACAGGTGTCTTATCAGCACTCCCATTTAGTATGCTTGGGGCAAAGTTGTCATGACAGTTAGAGAATGGGCTTTGCTGTGTCTGAATCATAAATTCCACTCATTGGGGAGAAGGCGATATGGCTGTTGGTGTGGGTGTGGGTTTGGGTGTGTGGGGTGAGAGATAAATTTTAACTCTTCTCATAACAGAGTATAAGGTAACTGACCTTCTGCTGTTCCTTTAATACAGCCCAGTATCAAGAAATCAAAAAGGAGGCAGATACTCTGTTTTTCAGGGACTAAATCTATAATCTTTCTTATAGTCTAAGACTCTTGATCCTTTTATTTTAGGATAGCCATTATACAAAAGCAAAGCCAAATGTAGCCACAAGATGATCAGGGTAATATACTGCAACCATGAAGAAGGCTAGGAGAAAGGAGTCAGTTCACTGTGTTTGTTCTCTTGTCCCCACCTCACCGTTCCTCTCTAAAATTGTCTTGTTTTATTAGTGAAAGCACTAGAAGAGGAAAAAAGAAGTGGGACTTTCTTTTTATTGTTTCCATTTCAGCATTCCTCTACCCCATTCCCCACACCCAGTTCCATCAGATGAAAATAACCATTTTTCTAATGAGAACCAAACTAAAGAAAATTGATATAACAGTGGAAGTAGTGTGATCCTTGGACTGATCCAAAGTAAAGTCTTCTCGCTGGGCACAGTGGGACGTGCCTGTAATCCCAGCTACTCAGGAGGCTGATGTGGGAGGATCACTGGAGCCCGGGAGTTTGAGACCAGTCTGGGCAACATAGCAAGACCCCATGTCCAAAAAAAAAAAAAAAAAGATACTATTAGTCCGTATACATCTTGATGAATGTATATTAAAACTTTTTAAAAATGAGATTAAAATAGGCCAGGCACGGTGGCTAATACCTGTAATCCCAGCGCTTTGGGTGGCCGAGGTGGGCAGATCACCTGAAGTCAGGAGTTTGAGTCCAGCCTGGCCAACAGGCAAAACCATGTCTCTACTAAAAATACAAAAATTAGCTGGGTGTGGTGGCGCACACCTGTAGGCCCAGCTACTCAGGAGGCAGGAGAATTGCTTGAACTTGGGAGGTGGAGGTTTTAGTGAGCCGAGATCGTGCCACTGCACTCCAGCCCAGGTGACAGAGCAAGACTTTGTCTCAAAAAATAAATCTAAATAAAATCTTCTGTAAAGTATGGACACCTATGCCAAGTAATGACATAGCAAAAAACTGTAGGTTTTATAGTTTCAAGAGATGACAGGATTATAAGAAGCAGTTAAGAATTAGTAAATTTGGGCCCTTATTTTGAAATACGATTAAGAATCTTTAATTTCCTTTATGTGCATAGAAGAATTTTTTAAAGGTCTGAGGCTCTCAAGTGGAGAGAGACATTAGCATTTTAGTTTGGAAAGGAAATCGGGCTGCTTTTCTTTTAAGAAAATACCTGGCTTATACATGTATAATTCATAAATAACTTCTTTGTGTAAATCATTTTGTCATTATTATACCTGATAACTGTTGCTTGGTTCAAGAAACTATACTAGAAATGCTAATGATTTACACATTTTGATAATGTTTGTTTCAAATTCTACTTACATATCTGGGTTTAATGTTTGTGGAGGATCTCATGGGAAACTCTCTCTTAATTCTTTCTCTTGGTTCTGTCTTTGTTTCAGCTTTCACCAACAATCACCAGTGGTTTGCACAACATTGCAAGGAGCATTGAAACTCGAAACTACTCGGAAGGATTGACCATGCATACCCACATAGTTAGCACCAGCAACTTCAGTGAGACTTCTGCTTTCATGCCAGTTCTCAAAGTTGTTCTCACCCAGGCCAATAAGCTGGGTGTCTAAAAGCACAGCTTCTCTTCCACTCAATATTGCCATTTTTCCAAAGAAAAAAAATTATAAGACATGACCAGTCCTCATTAGCATGTTTCATAGCAACCAGTCAAGAGCATTTACACTATTTCTGCAGATATACTTACCTTAGAACTGCTCAGAACCCTGGTGCTTTATTTTTGTTTTAATCTTTTGTTGCCAGTGATGATTTTCCTATTCTGCAAATAGTGTGTTTCCTGGATTACACATAGTATGGTTTCCGGAAGTATTCTGATAAATATGTTTTCTAAAACCTCAATATACTTTTTAGAAAAGGAGCATCTGGTTATGCATAAAGCAGAGCTAAAACTGAATTTCTTTCATGTCCTCCCTACTTCCTCCATGTCAATCAGATTAAAGTGTGTAATCCTACTTTATGTCTATATAGTCTTTTTTTAAATAGCTGCTTACAATTTAGTTTATGTTTTGTGTCTTAAGCTTCACTCTATTCCTGAGTAAATAACTACATCTATAAGCTGCTGCATGGGGTTTTAACAGATACTAATAAAAATGGGCTCACTGGCTTTGAGTATACAGGAAAAGACTGGGCATTTTTATTCTATAGAATGCATTGAGCTTTTTTCTATTTGTAAATGTTTTCAATATTCTGTTTGAGTTTTAAGACTAAATTGTGTTCATTTTATAGCTAGACATTTTTTCACCTATCTTTGTTTAAATTACCTATAGCTTTGAGGTTTAAGTTCAGAAAGAAACCTTTAATTTCAGTCAGCCTCCTGAATCAAAGCCACACATTTTGCACCCAGTTTTCCTGTCAAGTGATTTTATTATCATCTGTCTTAAGAATAGTGTGGTAAACAAAAAATAATGGTCCCTGTAGAATCTGGAGATTATAATTTTCATAGTTTATGATAACTTTCATAGTTTATGCAGTATTCCTTAAAAGGGTTAAAAAGCTAGAAAACACTGTGGAATAAGGTATGTCAATTTTCTTCAGCCTGAGTGAAATAGTTTGTAAGAACCTCTTAATTCTATTTGCCAAGATTCCCTACTCAATAAATAAATGCTGCATTTAAAAAATTATCCAGGGTGGGTGCAGGGGCTCATACCTGTAATCCCAGCACTTTAGGAGGAGAGGCAAGAGGATCCCTTGAGCCCAGGAGTTCAAGACTAGCCTGGGCAACAGAGTGATACCATGTCTCTACTAAAAAAAAATTAGCCTGATGTGGTGGTGCTTGCCTGTGGTGCTTGCCTACTTGGGGGGCTGAGGCAGAAGGATCCCTTGCACTGCAGAGGACAAGGCTTCAGTAAACTAATTGTGCCACTTCACTCCAGCCTGGGTGAAGAGACCCTGTCTCAAAAAAGAAAAAAAACAAACTCAGTTTTATAGCTCAGAATAGTTTTGTGACTTAAAAAAAGAGAGTATTTTAATAGCATGTACACATGTGAAAGTCTCAGGAATGGACTGTCTAGACTTACAAATTATATATTGTCACCTACCTCATCAGTTTCCTATGCGTTTGATAATGTGAGTCAGTTCCACTACTCATTGAAGTGACAACTTGACACTCTGGATTTGACCCGGAACAGTAGTATCAGCCCACCCAAGACTCCATCTGCAGAGTGGGCTGGCTTCAAGTTTTTTTGTTTTGTTTTTTTGAGATGGAGTCTTGCTCTGTCACCCAGGCTGCAGTGCAATGTCACGATCTCAGCTCACTGCAACCTCCACCTCCTGGGTTCAAGTAATTCTCCTGCCTCAGCCTCCTGAATAGTTGGAACTACAGGTGCGTGCCACCATGCCTGACTAATTTTTTTGTATTTTTAGTAGGAATGGGGTTTCACTGTGTTAGCCAGGATGGTCTTGAGCTCCTGACCTTGTGATCCACCCACCTCAGCCTCCCAAAGTGTTGGGATTACAGGCATGAGCCACTGTGCTCTGCCTCAAGTATTTTTTTTTTAAATTAATCACTCTTATAGTTAGAATTTTTTTTGTGGTTTCATGCTTATCCTGACATGACAGTGGCATATTTGGCATAATTATACCAAAAAAAAAAAAAAAAAAAACTAGTTTCCAAAAGATGAGAAACAAGATTAGGTGGCAGTGGGGCCCTAGCCAATCCCAAAGATTTATTTAGGAGTATGAGTGTAGAAAACGATTTGCCACTGGTAGCAGAGCATCTCTTCTCTCCTTTTTCGTTACATTGTGGTATGTTTTTTCTACTTGCAGCTATTTCTCTATGTGGCTTATAATCTTGGAAAAGTTTCATATAAATGAAGTAAAATGAGCCAAACCCAAATTGCTTTTGTTTCTGAAGTATGAAGATAATAGGCAATTAGAGAAAGAAAGTAGTTTTTCTTCTCTACTTTTAAGAAGTTTTAAAAAGTTAACTTTTAAGAAGTTTTCTTTTTTAAAAAATGGAGAAAAATGTCAATTTGATTTTATAAATAATTCTATCTTTAAAGTTTTCAACATGGATGACATTACGGTATATGCCTGCACAAGTCAGGGACCTCTGTTTAAGGCTATTCTTACATAAAGATTTCGTGCCTCATACAACTCATTGTTGTGACATTTTGGAAAGTTAGAGCTGTATTTTCTACCCTTGTCATTACCTCATATATAGTGACCAGTCATGCTTTCTGAGTCCCAGATCTGTTCAATTTACTTTTTATGTTTTGTGATTTTTTTTTAAATGTACTTAATTTTAAAACAAGGGAAGGAATGTGAGGAAAGCGGGTGGGTGAGGCCGGGTGCTGGCCAGGAAATGTATCAGAGTCTCTGGAGGTGGTGCTTTTTATATTACTTCTGGCCCTCTTCTCCCTTCTTTATACGACCCTTAGGGTTTGGTGGGATGGATGTACCCTTAGGCTGCCCTTGAGAATCATTAAGTATAATCAGAGATACAGTCAGTGGAGGTAATTACTCATTTCAACAGTGTGGTGCAGGAAAAAGTTCGTGACAGAACTGCTCTATACCCAACTGTTGAGAGTCCAGGGAGCCTATATATTCTTTGGATTCAGAAAATTTTCACTTACCCTGGAGGATACGAAGATGCCATGGGATCCCTGGCGACCAGATGTGCTTCAATGGCTCATGCCTGTGATTGCAACACTTTGTGAGGCCAACGCAGGAGGATCGCTTGAGCCCAGGAGTTCAAGGCCGGTTTGTGCAACGTAGTGAAACCCCATCGCTACAAAATAATTTTTTTTTTTTTTAATTAGCCAGGCATGGTGGCGCATGCCTAGAGTCCCAGCTACTCAGGAGGCGGAGGGGGAGGATCACTTGCTCACAGGAGGTGGGGGCTACAGTGAGTTGTGATCGCACCACTGCACTCCAGCCTGGGCGACAGAGACCCTCTCTCAAAAACAGTGGGGATCGGGGAGGGATGATGACTGGGTAACACATTTTTGATGACCACTTAACTCCTGGCCATATTTGGATTCACCTAAGAGTGACTGTGAAGCCATTTGTTGACTCCTCTGCCACAGCGGAGACTTCATTTGGAATTGTCAAGTTTCAGCCAATATGTATGCACATGTACACATACACACTCCCCCCCTCCCCCCACCCCTTTGTTTGGTTCTTCCACTGCCGTGGTAGCAGCATCCCCGAGTGTAACCCCTGATTAATCTGCAGGGGTGTTCATCACATGCTGAAGATGTCAGCATCTTCAAATTATTGTATAAATAAGCATAAGAGGGACTGTGCACAGACACGTAACTATTTGATCTATGGATAAATGTCCTAAATCTTTTAAACAAATGTAGATTACAGAGAAAAAGCAAATTAGCTTTCCAGTTTTTCTGGTACATTGTGTCATCAGTTTTAACAGGCCTTTCCTCATAGGTACTGCTGCTGGTTGAAAAGATCTGTCATCTACTTGAGCTGGGCACTCAATTATGTATTTAGGTCTCTCTCAATCTTCACATTGGCCCAGGGCACTAAGTAATTCCATTTGCCAAGCACAGCTGGTAAGCAGTGGAAAATGGATTCCAACCCAGGTCTCAGCCTAGTGAGCCCATCTTTTTCCCACAAAACAGGGTTTTCCCCAAAGTAAAGAAAACTGCTACTGTATAACAAAAACCTGAGTTTTGATTTTGATTTTGTTCCCCCGCCCCACCACCCCATTAGTCTGTAGAGACCTGGCTTCTTCCATAAAAGCGGAATATAGACATTATAATGGGTAACATTAACTGAGCATGGTGTGTTGGCATCTTTTCAAGCAGGTTCTCTTTATGCGGTGAGAAAGATAACCCCTGTCAGCACAAAGCCTACATCTCCACTACTTGTGATATACAAAGGGAAGAGAGACCCTCTCACAATATGTATATATTGTTCATAAAGACAACTGTGGCTTCATTTGGGTCTCATGCCCACTAA
>CAUYQU010060866.1:0-91842 GCA_963574635.1 Cheracebus regulus | reverse complement strand
TAAAAGCCCAGTTCTCCCTCAACTCGGGGCCACGGGTTGGAGAGACATGAGTCCTCCGTGGTCGCCGGCAATAAAGACCCTGCAATTCGTCATACTTTTGTCTTGGTGCTGATCTTCTTATCTCGCTAAAATA
The DNA here is from genome assembly GCA_963574635.1 of Cheracebus regulus. Classification (NCBI taxonomy): domain Eukaryota; kingdom Metazoa; phylum Chordata; class Mammalia; order Primates; family Pitheciidae; genus Cheracebus; species Cheracebus regulus. The sequence continues at coordinate 91,709 of CAUYQU010060866.1, read as the reverse complement.
CAACACTAGGAGCATGTGATTAGGGCCCGTGACCAACGAGAGAGGGTGGCATCTGAGGTGTTAGAACAGAACGGCAGGCACTGAATTGACTTAAATTCATGTTCAGAGAACATCTCTAGAGCGAGGGTGGCAACGTCAGAAATACTTGTTAGGGTAACGACTGCAGTCAGAAATGCTGCTGTCCAGGGCCTGGGATTTCAGCAGAGAAGTGGGTTAAGGTTTGGTCATACTCAAAAAAGGTGGTCTGTAGGCTCGGGAAGCTGGGTCAGGGAAGGAAGACGTGGGCTTCTCAGAAAAGGTGGTCATGGGGCCGGGTGTGGTGGCTCACACTTGTAATCCTAGCACTTTGGGAGGCTGAGGGGGGTGGATCACTTGAGGCCTGGAGTTCTAGACCAGCCTGGCCAACATGGTGAAACCCCATCTCTACTAAAAATACAAAAATTAGCCAGGCATGGTGGTGGGTGTCTGTAATCCCAGCCACTTGGGCGGCTGAGGCAGGAGAATCTCTTGAACCTGGTAGACTACAGTGAGCAGAGGTCACGCCACTGCACTCCAGCCTGGGAGATAGAGTGAAACTTCATTTAAAAGAAGAAGAAAAAGAAAAGGTGGCCATGAGATATGTAAGGACTTTTTTTTTTAAAAATCAAAAAAGATCTGTCAAAGCAGCCGTGTCACCCTCCTTCTGCCAGAGGCAAACGTGGTCACGTTCCCTGGGGGCATAGGAACTCACACAGGGTACACAGCAGGAAAAGGATTGCCAAGCAGGCAGATCTCCCCTAAACCAGATAGTGAACAGACAGACACCCTGGAGGCACCTCCAGAAAAGCAGAGAGGGGACCCACTGCTGCCAGTCTCCTTCCCTTCCTTTCTGGAGCTCTGGAACCCCCATCCCAGACCCCGTAACCCCATAAACAAAATCCTTCCTCTGAGAGGCCCCGTGACATAAGGTAGCTGTGGTTATGGTGAGCAAGCTGACCTGCCTCTCTCCACCCACCCCAAAGACCACCACCCCAGGCCCTCTGTTACCGCAGACACAGTCGGAAATCCTCCTCGGCCACTTTACACATCTCCCCCATCCGGAATCTGCTCCTCAGCCATTCTGGTAACATTTTCTCAAACTCCAAGATGGTCCTGGCTCTCTGGAACATAAGCAAGCCTACAGAGTATGCAGGCACACTCACAACCACTCAGAAGAGCACACACACAGCCAGGGCACACACTCACAACCGCTCACAAGAGCACACACACAGCCAGGGCACACACTCACAACCACTCACAAGAGCACACACACAGCCAGGGCACACACAACTGCACACAACAGCACACATGCCACCAGGGCACACCCTCTACGGAGTATGCATGCATACTCACAACCCCTCACAAGAGCACACACACAGCCAGGGCACACACTCACAACCACTCACAAGAGCACACACACAGCCAGGGCACACACTCACAACTGCACACAACAGCACACACACAGCCAGAGCACACACCCACAACCGCACACAATAGCACACACACAGCCAGGGCACACACAACCACACACAAGAGCACACACAAAGCCAGGGCACACACAACCACTCACAAGAGCACACACACACAGCCAGGGCACACACTCACAACCGCTCACGAGAGCACACACACAGCCAGGGCACACACAACCGCTCACAAGAGCACACACACAGCCAGGGTGCACACTCACAACCGCACACAACAGCACACACACTGCCAGGGCGCACCCTCTACGGAGTATGCATGCACACTCACAATCCCTCACAAGAGCACACATGCCACCAGGGCGCCCACTTCACCCTGGCCCCATGCTTAATGCATAGATCCCAAGGGTTTGGCTCATCTACAGATTCAAAGACAAAAAAGCAGGCCGGGCATGGTAGTTCACACCCGTAATCCCAGCACTTTGCAAGGCTGAGGCGGGCAGATCACCTCAGGTCAGGAGTTAGAGACCAGCCTGGCCAGCATGGCAAAACCCCGTCTCTACTAAAAACACAAAAATTAGCCAGGCGTGGTGTTGGGCACTTGTAATCCCAACTACTTGGGAGGCTGAGGCAGGAAAATCACTTGAACTCTGTGAGGCGGGGCAGAGGTTGCAGTGAGCTGAGGTTGTGCCATTGCACTCCAGCCTGGGCGCCAGATATAAATAATATTTCCGAAAGCAGGAGCTTCCTATCGGACAGTGCTGGATCCTGGAATCCCACGGTAGGGGACGGTTCAAACATCATTTAGTCCCACCCCCTTCCAAGCTTGGAATCCCCTCTGCATTGTCCTAGACACTGTACTTCTCATTTTTCCAGTCTCTCTTCAACAATATCAGCAATCCAATTAAGAGGGCCTTAATAGGCAGGCCTGGTGGCTCACGCCTGTAATCCCAGCACTTTGAGGCAGAGGCGGGCGGACCACCTGAGCTCAGGAGTTCAAGACCAGTCTAGGAAACATGGTGAAACCCCATCTCTACCAAAAATACAAAACTGAGCCAGGCGTGGTGGCACATGCCTGTAGTCCCAGCCACTTGGGAGGCTGAGGTGGGAGAATCGCTTGAGTCTGGGAGGTGGAGGTTGCAATGAGCCGAGATCGCACCGCTGCACTCCAGCCTAGGCGACAGGAGGGCCTTAATGCTGAGAAATGCGTTCCATGAAAGTTTTTCTCCCTGTAGTGCCCCCTGTACACCTGCCTCCCAGGACCACAGACGGGGTCTGCATCCTCTTCCACAGGCTGCTCTGCATCTATCTGAAGGAACTCTCACCTTTTTCAAACCTAGTTCCAACAACCGTTTCTTTTTTCTTTTTTCTTTTTTTTTACTTTTGAGACAGAGTTTTTGCTCTGTCACTCAGGCTGGAGTGCAATGGCACGATCTCGACTCATTGCAACCTCCACCCCTTGGGTTCAAGCGATTCTCCTGCCTCAGACTCTAGGGTAGCTGGGATTACAAGCCCGCACTACCACACCCAGCTAGTTTTTGTATTTTTAGTAGAGATGAGGTTTCACCACGTTGACCAAGGTGGTCTCAAACTCTTGACCTCAGGTGATCCACCCACCTCGGCCTTCCAAAGTACTGGTATTACAGGGGTGAGCCACCATACCCGGCCGCCAACAACCATTTCTTAAGACAGTCTCCAGTCCTCTCCCAAACCAGGTTACCACCTCTGGACCCATCCTATGTATTGGTTTCCTCAGCATGTAAAAAGTGTTAAGGCCAGGATGAAATAGAGCAGAACTGTCACCTCCATTGTCCTAGACACCATACTCCTCTTAATGCAACCTAAGGTCATACTTCAACATCCACACATCACACAGTCAACCCTGAACAGAGCACCCCTATAAGCCTGAGTTTTTCTACATATGCTGTTGCACAGCCATACCTCCTAGACCCTACACTCAAAGAACATAGGCTAAACCTTCTCAAACCTGAACAAACACTGCAGAGCTTATGCAGATTCTCAGGCCCCACCCCAGACCTGAGAACAAACCATAGTAGAGGTTCACTGCTGGATGGATGGATGGATGGATGGATGGATAGATGGATGGATAGATGATGACTGAATGGATGGATGGATGGATGATTGAATGGATGGATGATTGGCTGGATGGATGAATGGATGGATGGATAATTAGATGGATGGATGGATGATTGGATGGATGATTGGATGGATGGATGATTAGATGGATGGATGACTGGATGGATGGATGGATGATGATTGAATGGATGGATGGATGGATGAATGGATGGATGATTAGATGGGTGCTGATGGTAGTCAATGACCATGTGCTGAACTGAGTCCCGTGGAGGCCCCCACACTGGGGTCTCTGCCTAGACTCACCTGCAGGCGCCAGATGCGCTCGCTCTCCTTGGAGACATTCTCTACAGTCTCTCCCATCAAGGCAATGAGCATGTTGAGGAGCAGAACGAAGGTGAGGATGACGTAGGTGATGAGCAGGAACAGAAAGAGAATGGGATACTTGGAGTTCTGCTGGATGTTCAGGTCACCCAGGCCTATGGTGAGCTTGAAGAGTTCCAGCACTGCATCGCTGAAGCTGCCATAGGAGCTGCAGTCCTTGTTGTCTTTGGGACACTTCTCGATCAATGAGGCCAGGGCTAGGGGAACATAACAGGGTGCTCTCCTCAGCGCTCCACCTGGCAAATTACTCTACAAGCTTGCATGTACTTGCCCACACAAAAAGCCTCCTGCCTCCTCCTCCTCTCTGGCCATTAATCATCTCCAGCTTCAGGTCCTCCCAAAGTCTCATCAGGCTGGTATATCTGCCCCGGCCTCCTGCAGAAAGTCCTCTGCCTAACAAAGTGCGGAATCTTCTCTCCTTCCTCTAATCCCCAGTCTGCATTTGATCACTTGCAGCTTTGCAGAGCTGCTAATTATCATCCATGTGTGTGTCCCTGGCTTCCCAGCTTGTCTTTGAGCTCCTGACTTCCTCTAGTCTGGGTCACCTCCCTCAAAGCTGTAAGATCCTGAGTCTCCTCCTAATGCTCTGTTATGAGCTCCCCATGAGCAGGACCAGGTTCACACTTCCCTTCTTTCCAACACACCACAGTAGAGGTTCACTGCTGAATGGATGGAGAGATTGATGGATGGATGGATGATTACATGGATGCATGATTGGATGGATGGATGGATGATTAGATGGATGGTTAATTAGATGGATGGATAGATGATTAGATGGATGAATGGATGGATGGATAGATGAGTAAATTAAATGAGTGAGTAAATAGATGGATGAATAAACAAGCAGTTGAAGGAGCAAATAAATAAGCAAATTGTGACCCAGAAAAGGTACCAGACAGACGGAAACAGCTGCCTAATTTCAAATGGCAATAGCCACTGAAGGAAAAAAAAAGCAACTGGTATGTGGGGGAAAACTATATCTCTATGCAGAGGTTAGAAATACAACCAGATTGTGCTGTTCCCTCTGTTGTAAATGGAGAGATTTTAAGAGGGCGCTCCTTCCTGGTCCCAGCAGACCAGAGGCTCTCACAGTTGTCTAAAGCAAACTGTGAGAGTAACACAATGTGAAAGCCAAAGGAAGTTATCTCTGTGCATTACTTTGCTCTTATTTTGCAAAGACCATCAGTCAAGTTTCTGTGGACTTTAGTTTCCCCATCTGTGAAATGAGGTTGAAAACACTTGCAGAACCTATCTTAGGTCGTGAGCAATGATTGGGAAAGCAAGAGGTATATACTACATGGCAAAGTTGGATTATGGCTGGCCTGGTTTGACTCCTGGAGTCTCTATGCCTCAGGTACCTGATGATCGGGGTGATGACCCCCTTGATCAAGTTGTTGAGATGGATAATTAGATGGATGGATGGATGGATGGATGGATGGATGGATGAATGGATGATTAGATGGATGGATGGATGGATGGATGGATGGATGGATGGATGGATGGATGATTGGATGGATGAATGATTAGATGGATGGATAATTGGATAGATGGATGCAGAGATGGATGGATGATTAGATGGATAGATGGATGATTAGATGGATGGATGGATGGATGGATTCTTGGAAAATGGCAAGCAGGGAAAGTGCCCCACTGGTAGCCGATGTAAGTATTGCCGAGGCCACCATGTGCTTTGTCATTTTGACATCTGTATAAAGTATTTACGAATGTGGGAGTTACTATTATTTACAAATCAATTACCTACTCCAAATCCAAGCAAAAAAACGATATATACAAACAAGAACTTCAGAACGTCATGCAAAATGACCTACAAAGAAAGAAACAGAATTCAAGCATAAGGTGCAAGCACATATTCACTGTACCCTGATCTTCCTGCTTCCCACCCTCTCTCAGCCCCAACCCTAACCGTCCCTTCACGTGGGCCACTCTCCCCTCCCCCAGCCAAATCTTCCTGATGTTCCAAGGCTCAGCTCTGGATCCCGCCTCCTCCAGGAAGCCTTCCGTTCCTGCTCCAGCCCCAGGTTCTCTTCTCCCTGTGATCTGCCCTGTACCTTTCACCATAGGTTCTCACATCTGGAATCCTCACATTTCCTGGGGGCAGTGGCATGCTGGAGCCAGCTCAGAACAGCTCGCAAGAGCTGATAGCTACATTTTCCTGAAGCCTGTGGTCTGGTTGTTAAACACAGCCATTACTCAGAACTAAATCAAACCTTCAGTTAGAAGATGAGTGAGTTCTGGGGATTTAATGTACAGCACGATGACTATAGTCAACAACACTGTGCTGTGTGCTGGAAATCTGCTAAAAGAATAGATCATAAATGTTCTCATCGCACACAAAGAAGTAGCAACTATGTGAGGTGATAGGTGTGTTAACTAATTGAAATTGGAAATCATTTCACAATATATACCTATATCAAATCCTTGCATTGCAAAAAAAAAATTAAACCGTATAAACTTACAATTAAATAAGTTATATTTTTTAAAAAAGACAGGCCAGGCACAGTGGCTCACTCCTGTAATCACAACACTTTGAGAGGCCGAGGTGAGCAGATCACCTGAGGTCAGGAGTTGGAGACCAGCCTGGCCAACACGGCAAAACCCCATCTCTACTAAAATTACAAAAATTAGCCAGGCGTGGTGGTGCCCACTGTGACCCCAGCTACTCTGAGGCTGAGGCAGGAGAATTCCTTGAACCCAGGAGAAGGGGGTTGCAGTGAGCCAAGATCACACCACTGCACTCCAGCCTGGGCGGCAGGGCAAGACTCAGTCTCAAAAACTAAATAAATAAATAAAATAAAGTAAAACAAAGACAATAAATGTTCAAAACTCATCGCTGTCCAGTTATTTGACTATATTTTACAATGCTGTGTGCTTTTGAGGTGGCTTATGCCCACCATAGCCAGATGGCGGGGATACTAGAGTGATGTGGAACTCCGCACTTCTTCCTGAGCCCATGTCCAGGAGCAGAATGTCGGTACCTGGAAACTGGCCATGGGAGGAGAACGGTAGTCTCTCCTTATCTTAGGTTTTACTTTCTGCAGTTTTGGTTACCTGTAGTCAACTAAGACCCAGAAATATTATATGCAATACGATATTCTGAGAGAGAGAGACAACATTCACACACTTTTATTACAGTATATCGTTATAATTGTTCTGTTAGTTCTTGCCATTAATCTCACTGTGCCTAATTTATAAAATAAATTTGATAAATTCCACATAGCCAGTTGAGTCATAGAATAATGTGTTGCTTTTTCCCCGCCCCCCACCCCCAGCATTTTGGGAGGCCAAGGTGGGAGGATCACCTGAGATCAAGAGTTAGACCAGCCTGGCCAACATGGTGAAAGCCCATCTCTACTAAAAATACAAAAATTAGCCGGGCATGGTGGTGCACACCTGTAATCCCAGCTACTCAGGAGGCTAAGCCAGAAGAATTGCTTGAGCCCTGGAGGCACAGGTTATAGTGAGCCAAGATCACATCATTGCACTCCAGCTTGGGCGACAGAACGAGACTCAGTCTCAAAAAAAAAAACAAAAAAAAGCCGGTCGCGGTGGCTCACGCCTGTGATCCCAGCACTTTGGGAGGCCGAGGCGGGCGGATCACGAGGTCAAGAGATCGAGATCATCCTGGCCAACATGGTGAAACCTCGTCTCTACTAAAAATACAAAGATTAGCTGGGCATGGAGGCGCGCGCCTGTAGTCCCAGCTACATGGGAGGCTGAGGCAGGAGAATCACTTGAACCCAGGAGGCGGAGGTTGCAGTGAGCTGAGAGCGCCACTGCACTCCAGCCTGGCAACAGAGCGAGACTCTGTCTCAAAAAAAAAAAAAAAGCAATGAATTAGTCTAAGACTCAACTGGTTATGTGGAATTTACAATAAACTGTATTGCATATTTTCATTATTTGCATAGGTGCACAAATATAGAGAAAAACATAGCATTTTATATAGGGTTTGGTATGATCTGCAGTTTCAGGCGTTCACTGGGGGTCTCAGAACATTTCCTCTGAGGGTAAGGGAAAACTACTGTATTTGCATCATGAAAATTGGTAAATGCCACAAATCAGAGACTGACTCATTGTTTTGCTGATATCTAGATCTAAATGATTTAAGACAGTGATTGAGAAAGTGTTAATCCAGACTACATTTTTAAATCTGTTCTGTCTGCAGCCTTTACGCTGTGTACAGCACACGCATACCAATAAAATATTCTTCTGGTGTTTGCAAACTATTGTCCAATTCAGCAAAGAAGTTGCTCACATCATTGATAAACAAGTAAAGTTCAACATAAATCTTAACTGTTTCACTTAATCACCGCTTATGAAGAAGAAAAGCAACCAACATTTATGTCTGAACAGCACTCTTTTGTCAACTGCAACCAAAGGTTGACGACAAAAACTAGAATTCAATAAAAAGCAACACATAAGCCGGGCACTGGCTCACGCCTGTAATCCCAGCACTTTGGGAGGCCGAGGCAGGTAGATCACCTGAAGTTAGGAGTTCAAGGCCAGCCTGGCCAACATGGTAAAACCCCGTCTCTACTAAAAATACAAAAATTAGCCAGGCATGGTGGCGCACACCTGTAATTTCAGCTACTCAGGAGGCTGAGACGGGAAAATCGCTTGACTCTGGGAGGAGGAGGTTGCAGTGAGCTGAGATTGCACCACTGCACTCCAGCCTGGGGGACAGAGCAAGACTCAGTCTCAAAAAAAAACACCAACAAATTATTCTAAGACTCAACTGGCTACGTAGAATTTACAACAAACTGTATTGTATATTTTCATTATTTGCAAATTGCGTGATACACATCCTTTAATAGTAGAATGTATGATAAGCGTATGTGTATATATACACACACCTATATATATACATATTCCACCTCCATGCACACACGCACGCACGCATGCACACCCACAGTGGTTGTTAAATGTTTACCAGCATGCCACTGCCTGGAGGTGAGAACGTTCCTCCACAAAGCACCCCTCTCCCCAGTGCCCCACAAGCCCAGGGGATTTAAGATCTGGACACCTAAAACCTGACCGAAAGCAAAGGGAGACGGCGGCATTCGGGAGAATGAGCAGTGGCCGCCCCTCGGTCAGCCCCTCTGCCTCTGCAGATCCCAGTGTCCCCATCTGAAAGGTGGCCGTCCTCTGAGGGCCCTCCCACCTGCGTGGCTCCCCAGCGCACCTTCTGGATCATGACGCTGTACATGCCCATGGACTGGAATCCCCGCGTGTAGTAGAGCATGTTCGCCCAGCCCAGGGCCATGGCCAGCACCAGGCAGGCGAGGTACTCTTTGTAGGCAAACAAGTACAAGAAGACAGACAGTATGACAAGCACAGCTTGGATAAAACTGTTCAGGAGACACAGGAGACAGCAGCCTTACTTACTCCTCCTCTGCAGCAGGGCAAAGACATGCAAATCCCCAGACCTCCCCTTCACCCCCCGAACAGTCACCCAGGTGACGGGCACTGAAGAGGCGGGTACCAGGCTGCCCCAGATCCACGCGGCCACCATAGAATTCAGCCAGTAGCAGCATCACCAGAGGCTAGTCACAGCCCGTGGTAGGCTGACTGCAGCTGATCGGGACTTAAAAAAACATACAGATCCACAGGGTCACAGAAGCTTCCAGGGTACAGCCCAAGAGGCCATATATTTTTTAAGTTACCCGCATGGGCCGGGTGTAGTGGCTCATGCCTGCAATCCCAACACTTTGGAAGGCCGAGGTGGGAGGAGCGCTTCAGGCCAGGAGTTCAGGACCAGCCTGAGCGACATAGCGAGACCTTGTCTCTACAAATAAAAAATATATAGAAAAATAATCTAAGTCACCCACAGAATTTCTGATTCTCACATTGCTTTGAGAATTTCTAAAGCAGACCAAACATGTGGTAAATGACTGCATTTTTTACCAAAATGACAAAAACTGCCAACATCTATACTTATAAGCCAATCACAACAAAAGTCCCCTAAACCCTACTTTTTAAATCTTTCTGTGTGTGTGGGAGATTCAGTCTCACTCTGTCACCCAGGCTAGAGTGCAGTGGCATAATCTCTGCTCATTGCAACCTCTCCCTCCCAGATTCAAGCAATTCTCCTGCCTCGGCCTCCTGAGTAGCTGGAATTACAGGCATACAGCACCACGTCCAGCCAGTTTTTGTATTTTAGTAGAGATGGGGTTTCACCATGTTGGCCAGGCTAGTCTCAAACTTCTGCCCTCAGGTGACCCACCTGCCTTGGCCTCCCAAAGTGCTGGGATTACAAGCATGAGCCACCGCTCCTGGCCTCAAATCTCTTTAAAGTATGATATATGGTAAGTGAAATAAGCTAATTCTAAAAAAACAAGTACTTTAGACTCCACATATGAGGTACCTAAAATAGTCCAATTCACAGAGAAAGAAGGAAGAATGGTGGTTACGGGGGGTAGGGGTGTGGCAGGAAGGAGTGGAGTAGGGGCTGTTGATTAATAGGTGTGGAGTTTCAGTTTTGCAGGATGAAAGAGTTCCCAACACTGACTGTCCAACAATGTACTTCACAGTATTGATTTGTACACTTAAAAAATGGTTACGATGGTAACTTTGTTATGTGTATTTCACCACAATTAATTTTTTTTTTTGAGATGGAGTCTCCCTCTGTCTCCCAGGCTGGAGTACAGTGGCATGATCTCGGCTCACTGCAACCTCTGCCGCCAGGGTTCAAGCGATTCTCCTGCCTCAGCCTCCCAAGTAGCTGTGCATGCCACTACACACAGCTTTCTTTGTAGAGAGACGTATTTTTTGTAGAGACAAGGTTTTGCCAGGCTGGTATCCAACTCCTGACCTCAGGCCTCCCAAAGTGCTGGGATTACAGGTATGAGCCATCGTGCCCGGCCCACAATTAAAGTGTTTTTAAATACAATATATCCCAAACATATAAAATCAAAATCCACTACACAGTCCATGCACTATCCATGATGCAGATATCTAGATACAAACACTGTCTTACTTATAACATTAGACAGTTTCCAAAGTTATAGCATAGTTAACTAAACACAGGCAAGGTTGTAAGAAACACCATCTGATTGATCAACTGCATTTTAGACTGATGTGAAGAATGTCGACACCTTCCTCTACACTAACAAAACGAAGAAGCCGAAGAGGCCGGGCACAGTGGCTCATGCCTGTAATCCCAACACTTTGGGAGGCCAAGGCAGGCGGATCACTTGAGGTCAGGAGTTCGAGACCAGCAGATGGTGGGCACTGCCCTGAAGTTTTCTTTCTTTCTTTTTGAGACGGAGTCTCTGGTGTCACCCAGGCTGGAGTGCAGTGGTGCAATCTTGGCTCACTGCAACCTCTGCCTCTTGGGTGCGATTGATTCGTCCTGCCTCAGCCGCCCAAGTAGCTGGGACTACAGGCGTGCACCACCATGCCCACCTAATTTTTGTATTTTTAGTAGAGACATGGTGAAATCCCGTCTCTATCAAAAATGCAAAAATTAGTCAGGGGTGGTAGCGGGAACCTGTAATCCCACCTACTCAGGAGGCTGAGGCAGGAGAATTGCTTGAACCAGGGAGGCAGAGGTTGCAGTGAGCCAGGATTGTGCCACTGCACTCCCACTTGGGTGACAGAGCGACACTCCGTCTCAAAAAGAAGAAAAAAAAAATGAAGAGCAAGATAATGCCTTGGCGCTTTTTGTCTGCACTAAACCAGCGTCTGTGTAAGTGGATCTTGTCTGGAATCAGAATAGTTCATCCCACATGGTTTGCATCGTGGGGCAGTACTGGCTGATCCGTTTCCTGCAGGATCTGGGGGTCACCCCTACCCTCGGGGATGAAGAACTCAACTCATGACTCTGGAAGGCTGGTACCTACTTAATAGAACACCTAGGTATTTGGAAACACTCAAGGTCCTATAGACCCAGCTTCCCAAATGCTCAGAAGAGAGACTTGAGTGGGGTCTACAGAGCGATCGAGCCTAAGTTTCTTCATGCCAAGCTGCAGAATCTGTTCCGTTCCACGGCGGCAATGCTAAATCAACTTCTGTTCATTCAGAGGCAGAGGTCACACACGCCTGTGATGTCAGCTACATGTGACCTCATGCAGAGGCTGCTGAGCTGGGCTCTCTGCCTCGGGCCCTGTGGTCATTAACCCTGCACTAGCTTGGAGTGAAGACGACCAATGGGCTGGAGCTCCGTGTGACTCTGAGTGACTCACCTCCTGGCCCTGGGAGCTGTGATGGTGTCTACAGACAAGACTCAATCATTTCTCAGGCACCTTCCAGTCCTGATCTGCCCAGGTCTCAGACAGCAACTTCTAGGCCCCGTGTAACTAGGGGGTTTAGGGCCCCATGCAACTGAAACATCCCTTTGTCAAAACCTAAACAGGACGCTAAGCCTGCTCCTGCCTTCCCCATGCTGCCTTCTGCCTGGGGCTCTGTGACAGGTGGAGTTGGCAGTTGCCACCAGCAGATGGTGGGCACTGCCCTGAAGTTTTCTTTCTTTCTTTTTGAGACAGAGTCTCTGGTGTCACCCAGGCTGGAGTGCAGTGGTGCAATCTTGGCTCACTGCAACCTCTGCCTCTTGGGTTCAAATGATTCTTCCTGCCTCAGCCGCCCAAGTAGCTGGGACTACAGGCGTGCACCACCACGCCCACCTAATTTTTGTATTTTTAGTAGAGACAGGGTTTCACCATGTTGGCCAGGCTGGTCTCAAACTCCTGACCTCAGGTGATGCGTCCACCTCAGCCTCCCAGAGTACTGGGATTACAGGGGTGAGCCCTGCACCTGGCTGCCCTGGTTTTCTGACCCTCTCCACTGGCATCTATGTGTCCCCTGCTAGGAGGGAGAGGAGACCCCTGGAGTGTCCCTGTGGCAGAGGGCCTGGGATGGTTGTTCAAGGGGAACGCGGTGGCCACCACACAGGACGTCAGCCCTGCCTGTGAAGTAGTAACCAAGGGGCCAGACCTACTTACAAGACAAAGTGAAACCAGGCATCCGAGAGGATGGACTGCAGATCCGAGGGTCTCAGCAGGAAGATGGCAATGCCCTAAGGCCAGGAAGAAGAGAAAAGCTGCACCCTCTTCATGGCCCTCGCTGGGGGAGCTGTGCCAGGGGGTGCTTCCCCAGGACTGAGAATTGGCAAGGGTTGAATGTGCAAAGGCCTGGCTCAAGTCCAGGTGACGGATATGAAAGGGGACCTGTGCCTGGGGGGGCATGGGCAGCTCCACAGTGAAGGTGGACGAGCCCTCAAAATCTCACCTCCCTCACTCCTTACCCCATTCTCACCCCAGAACCTGCAAAGCAGTACAATCTACAGCTACCTACCATCCCCCAGATCCAGCCTCCGAGCCTTTGCTCGTGCTGTTCCCCACACCCGCCCTGTAGTGACCTTGCCCCCGCGGTCCGCATGCCCAGTCCTCCTCCACCAGAATAAGTGCCTTCTCTGCCTTCAAGCATCTCTGCCATCCCTGGCCCCAGATAAAAGTCACCTCCCTTCCTCTGAACACTGATCTGAACTCAGCTTAGGGTCTTGTTTGGTCTACTGTCAAGTCTCGATATTTGTGCCCATACTGTATCCCCCACCAGGCTGTGAACTCAAAGATGGTAAACTCGTCCTATCCCTAACACATCCTCCAGGGCCACACATATACAGAAGGTGTTCAGATTATATGTGTTGATTCACTGAATGGATGGATGGATGGACAGATGGACGGACAGATGGACAGATGGATGGATGGATGGATGGATGAAGAGATGGAGAGATGGAAAGCTGGTTGGATAAAGGATAGAAGGATGGTCGGTAAAGATGAGTGGGCATGTGAACGGATGAATGAGGCTGGGTCCATGAAAGAGGGCAGGTGATCAGATGGCGGTGGGAGAGGAGGGTGGACTCTGAGGGGCTGGGAGGGCAGATAAATGGCGGGTAGTTGGACAGACGGATAGAGAAGTAGATGGATGGAGTAGGGAGGATAGGCCAGCCTTATTCATTTGTTCCTATAACTCAGAGAGCTAAGGCTTGGGAAGGAAATGCCTCCCCGAAGCCCCCCAGCTGTAATGGCAGAGCAGACAGGCCACCTGCCCGCCTCGAGGGGTGGTCCAGAAGGGCCGAGTGGCCACTCACCTCTTTCACAGAGATGCACGTGGCCCAGATGAGCACAAACATCCTCCCCAAGAGCTGCAGCCACCCCATCTTGTGGGTCAGGGCCAAGGGGTGCGGGAGGGCCTGGGAGGAAGGAGGAGGGTGATCAGAATAGGGAGGAAGAAGGGCTGGGCTGGCCCCAACACTACAACAGCCAAAACACAGGGAAAACGCTCAAGCCAGGTCAGAGGCCAGCGTGAAAGCCCGTCTCTGTACAGGTTGAGAGAAGGAAGAGCCGCTCCCTGACCCCCACCCTCTCCATCCCTGACGGAAGCTCAGATCTCTACAATGAGGAGTATGATCCAATCCGTGCTAACCACCCTCACGCTCTACTGCAACAGCCTTTCCAGAACCCTCCATATTCAGACACTCAGCACGGCCTCACAGCACAGCTCAATAAAGCCGAGGCTCTGTGCCCCACATGACGGATGGGAAACTGAGGCCCAGCAGGCAGGGAGCACTTAGCCCCCTCCCATTTCCTGCAGCCCTAACAGCAGAAACACACAAACAGTTCTATATTTACACAGAGATCCTGGGCAGGACCTGAATCTATGGATTCTCCAATTTTCCCCAACATGGGTCTACTGGGACTCAGCACCTGGGCCTTAGCCCAGCCAAGCACTGGGGACATACTCAGTTCCCTGGAAAGTGTGAAGGACAACTGGGGGCCCCACCCAAATCCCCTGGCCTCCCTGGGGCTCAGTTTCCCCATGTGCACGTGGGGCAGCTCCAGCCGTGACCCCTCTGAGGGGCCCACGTACCTCCTCCTCCCGGGGGCGGTAGTATGAGACGAGGGTCAGGGTGATGTTGTAGAAGAAATAAAAGCAAAAGGACAGAAAGAACATGTACTTGGCGAACTTCTTCCACTTCATCCGCAGCAGCGTGTGCAGCGGCTCCAGAGTGAGCATCTCGTGCCGGTTCTGCGGGGGAGAGGCCAGCGGTCACATGGAGGCGAGGGAGGAGGGGGCACCAAGTTCAAAAGGCCCGCGGGAGCTCCAAGTCAGCGCCGCCCTGGCAGAAGGGCCCATCGTTACGCCCAGTGGACTGGTTTGGCTGGAAATGCTGGGAGGGCGACTCAGGCTCCGGAGGCTCCTCCCCAGGGTGCTCAGGCAGCAGTCAGGGGCTGCCAGAGCCCAGGTTCCGGCAGGAGGACCCGAAGCACAGCAGCGAGTGAAGGGTAGAAGCGGGCAGGAGGTGGTGACGGCAGTTCCAGCCCCAGTTTCCCCCTCCTTCGCTGTGTGACCTCAGGACAGCCTGACCCTCTCTGGGCCTCAGACTCCTCACCTATACAACTGCTAGCAATCCCTGCCCTGCCAGCTAGGCTGCTGTGAGGTCCTGGGAAGACCCAAGGCCAGGAGACTCTGGGAAGCACTACTCTTGGTAAAATACGAAGGAGGAAGGCCCAGCCTGCTGCCCCACTTCCCCCAAGAGCCGAACACGCTTCACCTGTTAGAGTGGACAGGTGCTCCTGTTCATGGGAGGAGGACAGTGTCCGAGGCCTGGTCTCACCAGACCCAGGGGGTTCCCATCCCATCGGTCAGGAGAGCCCAGGCAGAGAGCTCCTAGGGATAAGGCCAAGTCTCTCCATCCTGCACCCCGGCCTATAAAGCCTATATAAGCCCCAAGTCAGTGGCCAACCTGGGCAGCATCCAGCTTCTCCTCTCTTCACCTCCATTTGCACCAAACTCTCCCTGCTAGCCTCCTCCAGGAAGGCCCCCCTGATTTCTCCAGCAATGCACTCTCTGACCCTCATTTGGGACCAGGTTTTGGGAGAGAAAGCATTCTTAGCCTGGCCATATACACCAACAGGGGGTGGGAGAAACACAAGATGGAAAGGATCAGCCCCAACCACCCCTTCACCCACACCCACACTCAAACCCACACCCACACTCACACCCACACCCACACCGCCCTGGATGCTGGGTCCAGAAGACGCCCCCCATCACCACCACTCGGGTGTATAGTCCAAGGTCAACCAAGAAGAGTCGGGCCCAGCATCTGCCCCGGCCTCCCCTTTCTGTGCCGGACTCTGCCCACTAAGGCAAAGGAGTGTGGGAGGCAGACACGGCAGGGAGGGCTGGGAGCACTGGGTCTTCACAGTGTCTGTGAGCCCCTGGCCTGAGGCCCAGCCCGCAGTGCCCTGCCCAGCCTGCCCGGGACACCCACGTCGATGTTGGTGTTGTAGACGGTGATTTCCAGCACAGAGTTGTCCGTGGTGGTGTCCACGTTGGTGAGGTCGTACAGGGAGGACGACACGGGTCCATACGCCCAGTCCGTGAACTTCCTGGACAGGCTTCGGAGCCGCTTCTCCTTGATCTCACGACTCAGGATGTACTTCAGGATCTAGGACGGGACGAGGCACAGCCGTCAGCTGCACAACAGGGGCTGGGGCTCGCAGGGCTGGGCCAGCCAGAGGCGGGCTGGGCCCAGGAGATACTCCCGCCCAGGACGGGTGGAGACCTGCCTCTGCGGCTGGCACGGTGACCCCAGGGTCCCATCTTTATCTGTGGAACGTGCACGAAGCTTGCTGTTGTGGCCATCTCACTGGGGGTTATGAATACCAGGGAAAAAGGTGTGAAGGTTCTTTGCACGCTGTAGCAAGCTGCACAGTCAGCTTGAAATCCTCACACCAGCTGCAGCCCCGGTTCAGTGAAAAATGCAGGCACTGATGATTTCTTAGAACCACTTTCCATTTATTTTGGACTTGAGAAGAAGCCAGAATTCTTCTCAGCTTCCCCAGCCCACCCTCAGCCAAGACCCCTCCAGCTGTGGCTCACCATTCTGGCCAGACGGGTGGTGACGATAGACACCACCCCCTACAGGGAGGCCTGTGGGACTTCCGTAGGTCGTGATCTTCGAAACTGCTCCACATTAGGGTCACTGGGAAACTCAGAAATTTCCACAGCATGGCCGGGTGCAGTGGCTCATGCCTGCAATCCCAGCACTTTGGGAGGCCGAGGTGGGTAGGTCACTTGAGGTCAGGAGTTCGAGACCAGCCTGGCCAACATGGCTAAACCCCATCTCTACCAAAAATACAAAAATAAGCCAGGCGTGGTGGTGCATGCCTATAATCACAGACTCGGGAGGCTAAAGCAGGAGAATCGCTTGAACCTGGGAGATGGAAGTTGCCGTGAGCTGAGATCATGCCACTGCACTCCAGCCTGGGTGATGAAGTGAGACTGTCTCAAAAAAAAAAAAAAAAAAATGCCACACGTGGCAGTTCATACCTGTAATCCCAGAATTTTGGGAGGCCAAGGCAGGAGGATCACAAAGTCAAGAGATGGAGACCATCTGGCCAAAATGGCAAAACCCCGTCTCTACTAAAAATACAAAAATTAGCTGAGTGTAGTGGCGCACAGCTTAGTCCCAGCTACTCGGCAGGCTGAGGCAGGAGAATCACTTGAACCCAGGAGATGGGGGTTGCAGTGAGCCGAGATCATGCCACTGCACTCCAGCCTGGCAACAGAGCAAGACTCTGTCTAAAAAAAAAAAAAAAATCCCAAAGCATCAGCTAATGAACTCGAAATCTCTAGGGTGGGACCTGGAGTCTATTTTGTGAAGCTTCCTGGGTGGATCCAAGCGCAGGCTGGCCACAGAGCGGCTGCTCTCTGGCTTCCTACTTCCTGAAAGCTGAGCCCTGGGTCACCCCAGGATGGGGACATGGGCTTCCTAGGGCACCAACTCAAGACCCAAGAGGAAGGGACTGCTGGGAAGGATAGTGTCCAAGGCCTGGTGTCAGCCGACCCAGGGGTTCCATCCCGTCTGTCATGAAAGCCCAGCCAGAGAGCTCCCAGGGATAAGGCCAAGTCCCTCTGTCCCTCACCCCAGCCTGTAAAAGCCCCAGGACGGTGCGCAACCTGGGCAGCATCCGGAAAAGTTTTCTGGAGGACACGGAACAGAGGAGGGGAGCAGGGGACAGGTGCCTCCCCCAGGCTGGCCACTTCAGGCACACTGTCCCCTAGAGAACAAGGGTGTCCTGGGGCCATGCTCCATGCAGGAAGCCTCCTCCCTGGGCTGGGGCGGCAGGGACAGCACACGCCACAGCCACACACAGGGAAGCCGGTCTTGGAGAAAACTCCATCTGCAACCACAAGCTGACTCCTCAAAGCCCCGGCAAGCTGTGACCCTGACGGTGGGCAGGAGCCGCGGGGAGGCAGCCACACAATCCCTCCTCTGTTGAAGCCGTTCTCCAGCTCCTCCTCCCTCACGGGAGAATAAAAAGGGCCTTTGTGGGGCCCAACCCTGACCACTTGGGACAGGACCAAGACCCTCAGGGCAGCTGACCCGGGGGGTGGGGGGAGCGGGTACTCTGAGGCTGGCACCGCTGTGATTACTCAACAGCCACCCCCCCCCCAGCATCCTCCTGCGGCTTCCGGGGAGCCACGGCCTCCTCGCAGAGGGCAGAGACACCGAGGCTGAGGAGCACACCCGGTCCCCAGGATCAGTCCCCCAAAACATGAGGCCCAGCCACGATGACAGCCCCTGAAAGAGATCAACCCAGCCCTGCTCCAGGCTTCACCAAGGCTCCCAGCTAAGCCTCGACTTAGCCGCGTCACCCAAGGCAAGAAGGGCCCGAAGCAGCCACACTCTGCTGGGGACGTGGCACAGAGTTCCAACCCAACAGCCAGGATGGGGTCTCTCCATAACTAGGAAATGGCAGCCCCTTGGTTCTGGGCCCCGAGCAGCGGTCCTGAAACTCCTGCCCTCATGAGGGGCAGAAGTCCCCGAGGGCCACCCACTCAGCCCTGCGGGGGCTAATGTGTCACCTCAGCCTCAGTCTCCCCCAGCCCAGCCTTTCCAGGACAAGGGATGGAAACGCGGTGGATTGGGGACAGAAATGTGGGGATCGGGTGCACACGCCACATGGCGCCAGCTCCGTGGGGTGCCTCAGAACAAACCCACTGCGTTTCTGGACCGCAGGCTGGGACCTTCCCAAGGCCACAGCTGTGCTCTGTGGATCCCCGGTCCGGGACCCCGGGGGCTGAGGGAGTGGCCGCTGTGCCTCCCGGCCCCGCCCCCCGCTCCAGGTCCCGCCTCCCGCGCCCGGAGCCCCCCCGCGCCCCGCCCCCCACGCTCCGGGCTCCGCCTCCCGCACCCGGGGCCCCGCCCCCCGTGCTCCGGGCCCCGCCCCCCGGGCCCCGGGCCGCACCTCGGCCTTGCCCATCTTGGCCGCCAGCTGCAGCGGCGTGAGGCCGTCGTTGTTGCGCGTGGTCTCCAGCTCCCAGCTGCCGCTGCGCCGCAGGATCGTGTCGTACATGCGCTTCACGAAGTCGTTCTGCGTCTGGAAGTCCTCGGCCACGGTCACCAGGGCGTGGAGGATGTTGTTGCCCCGCGAGTCCTGGGAGGTGATGTCCGTGCGCTCGTGCTCCATCAGCAGCTCCACGATCTCGGGCTGGTTGGTGCACGCCGCCAGGGCCAGGGGCGTCTCGCCTGGGTGAGGAGGGCACCGAAGCTGGGTTCTGGGTTCTTGGCTTGGGTCGGAAGCAGCATCCCCAAGCCCCAGGACTGGGGCCCACATCCTATCTCAGCAGGATCATCAAGTGAGGTTCCCTGGTCCTCTCCCCATCTCTTGCCTCTGTGGGGGAGACTGACGCTACATCACTGTGCAGTCCTGCCTGGCCTCCCTGGCCCTTCAGGACCCTGCTGGGCACAGCAGACAGACCAACCTGTTGGCGCCTCCCCCAGAATGAAAGCTCAGGTTCCAAGGACACCCACAAAGCCCGGTGTCCTCTGACCTCTCCTCTCCCGTCACTCACTCTCCCCGACAATGGCTTTCCTCCACCTCCTCCAACACGCGGCCGGCCCGGCACCTTTGCTTGGCTGTTCCCTCTGCCCGCAGACAGCCAGTCCCTCGCTCCCTCACCTCCTTCAAGTACTTGCTCAAACGTCACCTTTCAGTGAGCCAGCCTAACTGACTCTATTTAAAACTAAAGAATTTAAAACTATTTAACTCTATTTAAAATTGAACTGTTGAACTCTATTAAAATTAAAATAAGGCGGTGGGTCACGCCTGTAACCCCAGCACTTTGGGAGGCCAAGGCAGGCAGATCACCTGAGGTCGGAAGTTCGAGACCACCCTGACCAATATGGAGAAACCCCGTCGCTACTAAAAATACAAAAAAATTAGCCAGGCGTGGTGGCGCATGCCTGTAATCCCAGCTGCTTGGTAGGCTGAGACAAGAGAATTGCTTGAACCAGGGAGGCGAAGGTTGCTGTGAGCCAAGATCAAGCCATTGCACTCCAGCCTGGGCGACAGAGGGAGACTCTGTCTCAAAAATAATAATAAATAAATAAATAAATAAAATTAAAATCCACCCCCCGCTTGCCCCAGACAGAACTCCTAATTTCTGTCCTCTGCTTGACTTTGCATTTTTGAAGAGCACTTATCTTTTTGTGTAATATACACCGGCTCCAACAGGTTCCGTGCAGGGCAATGGTACACACTAGGAACCGGACAATACCCTGTTTGCCAGGACACCCAGACTGGGACACCCAGGGCTGCCCAGAGCGCAGGCTAGCTAGTCCTGCTGATAAAAAAAAAAAAAAAAAAAACTACCCAGAAGATAGTCCCAGCTACTCAGGAGGCTGAGGCGTGAGAATTGCTTGAACCCAGGAGGCAGAGGTTGCAGTGAGCCAAGATTGTGCCGCTGCACTCCAGCAGCCTGGGCAACAGAGCGAGCGAGACTCCATCTTCAAAACACCCAGAAGAGAAAACAGATGGTGATCCCCAGTCAGGCAAGACTGGATGGGAGGAGGGGTCTCCTCTGCAACAAAGTTGCACAGAGAACTTTTGGGTGTGACGGAGCCCGTGGTTCCTGTCCTGATTGCAGTGGTGGTTAGCCAACCGTCCACACTGTGAAAATGAGCAGAGCCGTGCTCTGAATGGCTGGATTTCACTCTGTCTACATTATGCATTTGCATTTTTTTCGTAGAGCATCCTAACCCCAATCGCTTTTGGACTCTGTAACTTGTCAGGCAGAGGCGTTTGGTCCTCTCACTCTTGACTCCCTGTCTGCAGTCCTGAGAGGCACTGGTCCCTGGCACGGAGGCCGGAGCTGGAGGCCAGGACTCGAAGTCAATGCCCTGCTACACTGGGGCAAGTCCTTCCCCTTCACAGAGCCCTCTCCTCGCCTGTAAAATGTGGCTGCCTCCTGGGCCTCCCTCCCAGGTCTCTGTTCCCTCAGAGGGATGTCCAGGAGGATGCTTCTAAGACCACCAGGTGACACCCCCGGAATGTGGGCTCCTCCCCCGCAACCTCCCAGCCCCTCCTTCTCTGATCCACACTGGTGTCCTCCCAGATGGACATCTCCAGCCTCCTCCCGGCCCAGCTCTGTCCTCTGGGGCACCAGAGCCTCTTGACGGTGGGGGTGGAGTGCAGAGCGAGGCGGCCCCTCCCTTCCTCCCTCCTCCCTTTCTCCTCCTTTCCTCCCTCTCCCTCCTTCTTCCCTCTCTCTCCCTCCTCTCTTCCTTCTTCTCCCTTCTTCCTTCCCTCTTCTTTCCTCCCTCCTTCCTTCCTCCCTCTCCCTCTTCCTAAGTTCTTCCTCCCTCTTCCTCCTCCCTTCCTCCCTCTTCTCTCTCCCTCCGCCCTCATTCCTCCTGCCCTCTTCCTTCCTCCCTCCTCCCTTTTCCCTCTCCCTCCTCCTTCCTCCCAGACTCGGCGCCGGGCGGGGGCGGCACCCACCGAAGTAGAAGCCCTCGTGCTGGTACTTGGGGTTGAAGAAGGCCCCCTTGGCGTGGGCGTTGACGTCGGCGCCGGCGGCGATGAGCAGCGCCGTGATGTCCCCCTGTCGCCGCTCGATGGCAATGTTCAGCGCCGTCTGCCCTGCGGACGGGGGACGGGGGCACGGGAGCCTCAGCGCCAGGGGGCGGGGGCCGGCGCGGGGCGGGCGCGGGGCGGACGCTGGCCCGCTGGCCCTCTGTGGCCTCCACACCCTCCTGCGAACCACGGGGAAATCAGGGCTCCTTGCTGTGTCTCCCGCCACCGGGAATCCCAGCTTTGCTCTTTGCTTCCTTCACGCTTGCGCCGCCCAAGGAGCGCGTGTGGAGCGCCTGCCCCGAGCTCCGGCACCAGCGCGGGGGTTCAGGGGTCAGGGGTGCACAGGCGCAGTGTCCATGATTTTCTTAAAGAGCCCATAGTGGCCGGGTGCCGTGGCTCACGCCTGTCATCCCAGCACTTTGGAAGGCCGAGGTGGGCAGATCACCTGAGGTCAGGAGTTCAAGACCAGCCTGGCCAACATAGTGAAACCCCATCTCTACTAAAAATACAAAAATTAGCTGGGCGTAGTGCCTCACGCCTGTCATCCCAGCACTTTGGGAGGCCGAGGTGGGCGGATCACCTGAGGTCAGGAGTTCGAGACCAGCCTGGCCAACATGGTGAAACCGCGTCTCTACTAAAAATACAAAAATTAGCTGGGTGTGGTAGCCAGCACCTGTAATCCCAGCTACTCGGGAGGCTGAGGCAGGAGAATCACTTGAACGCAGGAGGCGAAGGTTGTAGTGAGCTGAGACCGTGCCACTGCACTCCAGCAGAGAGAGACTCCATTTCAAAAAAAAAAAAAAAAAAAAACAACCGCAGTGCCACTGAGAACTAGGTGCCACGATTCAGAGAGGAGCAGAAGCTGCGAGACCGAGCAAGGGCCCTTCACAGCCAGAGAGCATCGGGGTCTTCCCAGAGGCTCTCACCTAGGACCTCAGAAGTTTAGGAGGCTGGGCGGGGCCTGCTCATAAGCCAGGCTAAGAGGGCAGATCTTATCCTAAGCGCTAAGGTCACAGAAGGCCTTGAAGTAGGGAACTGGCCAGACCAGAAGTTGGAGTTTGGTGCCTGGGTGATTTCAGATCTCTCGGGCTGCAAAATTGGAGGATGCGTTAGAGGCAGCCGAAACCAGGGAAAGAAATGAGGAGGCCTGAACTAAGGAGAGGCAGAGGGCACACGCAGGGTGGAGAAAGCAGGACATCCGAGGACCCTCAGGACCTTCGCTGGGGAGAAGAGTGTCTCAGGTAAGGCTAGCATCTGGCCTTTGCGGGGAGTGAATTGTATGCTGGAGAGAACAGGGCCGGCAGAGGGAGAGGCATTCAGCCTACTAGAGGCCGGAGAACTTCCAGATGGAAGGGACAGAGGCTGGGTAGAGGGGAGGTTCTCATATACCGACAGAAACAGCATTTCCCAGAGAGCTGCCACCGTGCTGTAAACAAATGGTGGATTAAAGAACTAAGCTTTTAAAAAAATTAGAAAGTTTGTAACTAACCTTTTGGTAGGGAACATCTGAAGATCTTGCTTCTTCTTAAGCAAGATCCGAAAGGCAGAAGCCACAAAGAAAAGGCTGACATATTGGCTTACAAAAAGGCTTTGGGGTTTGGGGTTTTTTTTTTTTGGTTTGGCTTGGTTTTGGTTTGGTTTTGGATTTTTTGACACAGGATCTTGCTCTGTCACCCAGGCTGGAGTTCAATGGCGCAATCTCAGCTCACTGCAACCTCCGCCTCCCCAGGTTCAAGCGATTCTCCTGCCTCAGCCTCCTGAGTAGCTAGGACTACAAGCATGCCCCACCATGCCCGGTTAATTTTTGTATTTTTAGTAGAGACAGGATTTCACCATGTTGGCCAGGCTGGTCTTGAACTTCTGACCTCAGGTGATCCGCCCTCCTCGGCCTCCCAAAATGCTGGGATTACAGGTGTGAGTCACCACGCCTGGACACTATTATAGCTTTAAATGTGCATGCGTTTGAACCCAAATATTCCAATGCAAAATATTTTCTAAAACATATGTGCACCTGTGCACAGGGTCATAGTAACGTGCACTGCGACATTGTCACAGAAAAACAACTGGAAACGCCGGACGACTGTCTGCCAGTGGGTGGGGGGGGGGGGGGCGGATGGGGGATGGGAAATTATCTGTGGCGCAGACTAAGCTGCTGAAAAGCTAGACTTTCACATTTTGGCATGAGAAGTGCTCTAAGGCCGGGCTCGGTGGCTCACGCCTGTAATCCCAGCACTTTGGGAGGCTGAGGTGGGCAGATCGTTTGAGGTCAGGAGTTCAAGACCAGCCTGACCAACATGGAGAAACCCCGTCTCTACTGAAAATACAAAAATTAGCCGGGTGTGGTGGCAGGCGCCTGTAATCCCAGCTACTCCTAAGGCTGAGGCAGGAGAATTGCTTGAACCCAGAAGGCAGAGGTTTCAATGAGCAGATTCCACTCCAGCCATTGTACTCCAGCCTGGGCAACAAGAGCCAAACTCCGTCTCAAAAAAAAAAAACAAAACAGTGTTCTAAGACATATAGTTAATCAAAAACAGTAACAACAACTTGTAGAATACAGACAGTATGATACTATTTTATGTTAAATAAATAAATAAAACCTTTTCTGTGTGCACATATGTCAAAGACCTATGAAACTCCTCAAAGCGTATGGGTAAAGGCCCTAAAAAAAACTTATCTAAAATGCTGGACTGCTTTACAATGAAACTCTATACATGTGATGTGGATGTAATTAAAAATAGGCCGGGTGCAGTGGCTCACGCCTGTAATCCCAGCAATTTGAGAGGCAGAGGTGGGAGGATCACTTGAGCCCAGGAGTCTGAAACCAGCCTGGGCAACATAGTGAAACCCCATCTCTACAACAAATAGAAAAATTAGCTGGGCGTGGTGGCGCCCACCTATAGTCCCAGCTACTCAGGAGGCTGGGATGGAGAATTACCCCAGCCCGGGAAGGTCACGGCTGTAGTGAGCTGTGATCACGCCACTGCACTCCAGCCTGCCCAACAGAGTGAGATCCTGTCTCAAAAATAAAAATAAGATAAAGTAAAATAATAAAAATAAATTGTTATGTTGAATCTGATGATGGATGTGTAGAGGTTTTTTATGCTAATATCTTAACTTTAGGTTTAAAACTTTTATAATAAAAATGTCTTAATTGAATAATTGCTTTAAAAAGTAAAACTCTGAGAGCCTCTGATAAAATGCTTTAAAATGACTAATAAAGTAGTGATCGATTCCTCTTAGCAGCATAGGAAAGAAATATTAGCCCTTGGCCAGTGGGGAAACTGAGGCTCAGAGAAGCAAGGGAACCTGCCCAAAGTGTGGAACAGTGCTACTCTGCTGGTTCCGGAGCCCCTCTGCCCCAGGTGGTGGAAACGCTGAGAGGAAGGCGTCAGCAGAGAGGGTGGAACGGTGGCGGGGTTGCTTTCCAGGAAGACAAGAATAAATGGCTCCTCCCACTATTCAGACAGAGTAGGTGCCCACAGCACCCCAGACCTCCTCACCCCAGCAAGAAGCAGATTCATGAAAGAAGAAAAGCAAAAGGGAGGCTGAGAACAGGGAGAGGGATGCGTTTGTGACCAGGACAGCAAAGCCTCAGCAGAAACACTAACAACCTTCTTTCTTCACTCATTCAAAAATACCTGTTAAGCATCTCCTGTGTGAGACCATAAGGGCACCAGGAAATCAACTATGTTCAGCCGACTTCATCCCTGCCCTCAAAGGAAACATGCTGCTAGCAAAGGGTAGCTCCCAAGTCCTGCAATACTGACAAGAAGAAAGCAGGAGACAAAGGGGACTGAGAAGGGAGGAGAATTAGGACAAGCAAGCTTAAGGCGCTGGCCTGAACCTCCCTGTCTACGGGACTGCTATCAACTCCCTAGAGGCAGGCTGAGAATGTGATATGGTTCATCTAGTTTCTCTCCTTGTTTTGGCTACCAGGGAGCTCAGGGTGCAGTTTAGCACTCAGTAGCAGCAACCTTCCCTAGGTTTCCTCTCCTCCACTCCATACCTTCTAGTTTGTCACAATCCTTGACTTCTTATATATAACAAAAACCCTTTTGAAAGTCTGCAGAGTTCAAATAATAAATCACAATTACTTTCTCCCATGAGAAGTGTTAAGGGCCCAAGCTAGATTCCCACCTGGAAAAAGCTAAAATGTGGCTGGGTGTGGTGGCTCATGTCTGTAATCCCAGCCATTTGGGAGGCGGAGGTGGGTGGATCACCTGAGGTCAGGAGTTTGAGATCAGCCTGGCCAACATGGTGAAACCCCATCTCTACAAAAAATACAAAAGAATGAATCCCAGTTACTTGGGAGGCTGAGGCAAGAGAATCTCTTGAACCCGGGAGGCAGAGGTTGCAGTGAGCTGAGATCACGCCACTGCACTCCAGCCTGGGCGACAGAATGAGACTCTGCCTCCAGAAAAAAAATGGTGAACTGCTGCATGCCCCTGGCATGGCAGCAAGACGGCCTCCGGTCATCCTTGAGCCAGCCACCTTTGCCACAAGCACCTCACAAGACCCTAGAGGGCTGTTTGCTGACTCCAGAACTCAAATAAGGACACACCTCACTGCTTTTCCCCAGTGGATTTCCTGGCAGGGAGCCTCGCTCCTAAACCTGGCCTCCCAGCCCCGTCTCTGGCCCACTTACAAGGAAATCCACAAAACTGAGACCCAAATGGGACAGTTAATGACAATGCTGCTAACAGCTGACTTTCAGTGGCCCGTGCCCGGCTCTCTGGCCTCACTTCCAGCATTCTGTCCATTGCTCAGGCATGCCAAGCCCAGTCCCATCTGGGAGCTCTTGCCCTGGTCCCTCTCATCATGCAGGCCTCAGGCCAAAGGTGACCTCTCTGACTGTCCACTCTAAAGTTGCCCTTCCCCAGTCACTTTCTGTCACGCTATCTTCACTTGTTTTCATAGTCTGCTTTTTGAGACAGTCTTGCTCTGTCATCAGGCTGGAGTGCAGTGGCGCGATCTCGGCTCACTGCAACCTCTGCCTGGCAGATTCAAGCGATTCTCCTGCCTCAGCCTCCTGAGTAGCTGGGATTACAGGCACCCACCAGCACACCCAGCTAATTTTTTGTATTTTTAATAGAGATGAGATTTCGCCATGTTAGTCAGGATGATTCAATCTCCTGACTTCATGATCCACCAGCCTCAGCCTCCGAAAGTTCTGGGATTACAGGCCTGAGCCACCGCGCCCAGCCTTCATAGCATTTTTTTTTTTATCTAAAATTACCTTATTTAGAGCAGCGACTTTATTTATTTATTTAGAGATGGAGTCTCTCTCTGTCGCTCAGGCTGGAGTGCAGTGGCATGATCTCAGCTCACTGCAACCTCCACTTCCCAGGTCTCAGCCTCCTGCATAGCTGGGATTACAGGCACCTGCTAACACGCCCAGCTAATTTTTGTATTTTTAGTAAAGACAGGGTTTCACCGTGGTGGTCAGGGTGGTCTCGAACTCTTGACCTCACGTGATCTGCCTGCCTCAGCCTCCCAAAGTGCTTACAGGTGTGAGCCTCCACGCCCAGCCTTAGAGCAGTGACTTTAATCTCTTATTCACCAGCGCATGCCAGTGCCAAAAGCAATGCCTGGCATGTAACCGGTGCTCAAAATCACTCGCAGAATGAAGGAAGAAAGAGAGGGGTGCCTGCAGCATCCCTGCCCCGTGCCACATGCTTGGGGCTTCTCAGTGCCAGCAGTGCCTCCACGTGGCGTGGCCGCCCGCACCCACCTTCATACCCCAAGGCGCAGCCCGTCGGCTGCATGGTACCTTCGTAGGCCTCCTCTGTGTACTCGGCATTGATGAGCCTGCCCAGCATGTCGTTCTCTTCCGCAAAGGCAAGCAGGATCCGCACGATCTCCTTGGTGTTGGAGTTAATGTTTAACAAGGCCTTCATCAGGCAGGTCTTCCCCGTGTCTGAGGCCGTCAGCTTGTGCATGAGGAAGTCTGCAGGCAGGCATGGAGCTGCAGAGGGGCACGGCTGCCCTGGGCCCTCACAGCCCCAAGGGTGTGGGGCTGCAGCTGCAGACCTCCAGACCACGCTCCCAGATCTCACACTGCGGCTCTCCTCCTCCGCTCCAGCAGTTCCTCCGCCATCTCCTTTGCAGGTTCCTTAGTCTCTGTGGCCCACGGGAGCCTCTGAGGTCTGTTCCACTGTGCCCAGTGTATGACTTCCCGCTGTGCACGCCCACCCCTGGGCTGCCACCCTGGAGTCTCTGTCTCCAGCCTGCCCCCTCACTCCCTGTGGCCTGCAAATAAAGCTCATGGCCTCCCCATCAGCCTGATACTGCACTGGTCCCGGAGACAGCCAGGGCTCCAGCATCCACCAAGCTACCCAAGTCTAAAAGGCACCGTGCTGGACTCCCCTCTCCCCCTCTCTCCAGGTCCTGAGTCCTGCCAATGCTGACGCCTGGGGAGCCCCTCAGAACCCTTCCCTTTCTCAAGCCCTGCTTCAGGGTCCCAGCGCTGCCTGGACGGTGGCCTTCTCCAGCTTTACCCATACCTTCTACACGTGGTCAGACCACGATCTCACCGGTCCAAACGCTTCTGTGGTTCCCCGTCCCCCACAGAGTCAAGTTCAAAGTCCCTAGCCAGCCTGCAGGGCTCCTCACACTCCAGCACCACGAGTTGCTGAGGGGAGGAGAAGATGGCACCCGAAGCCAAGCAGGACCCCGGCCCCGTACCCTCCGCCAGGCTCAGACACTGACCAGGCACATCCTGGTCGCGGCGCCGCTTGCAAAGCTCCTGTAGTTCCACCAGCAGCTTCACGAGCTCGTCCACGCAGCCCTCAGACACAGCCGCGAAGATGCGCTGCTTCAGCCGCCGCCGCCGCCTCCTCTGCTCCTCCCTGGCCAGGTGTGCACTGAAGCCAGACAGTGTTTCCAGCTCGCCACACACGTCCTCTCCACCCCAGCCTCTCCTTTTCCCCGCCAGAGCTGCCCACAGGGCGCTGCGCCGGCCCCACGCATGTCACGATGCCCGCAACCCACTCGGCTCCGTGCAGACCCACCAGGCGCCCCTCATAAGGCATAGGCAATCACATTTTGTCAAAATATCTATATTTGGATGCATGCAGCAATGGTCAGGAAGGACACATGCCTAACTGTTAATAGACATTGCCTTAAAAATGTGAGATTGCATATTTTGTGTTGTTTGAACTTATTATTATTATTATACTTTAAGTTCTGGGGTACATGTGCAGAACATGCAGGTTTATTACACAGGCATACACGTGCCATGGTGGTTTGCTGCATCCATCACTCCATCATCTACCTTAGGTATTTCTCCTAATGCTACCCCTCCCCAGCCCCCCACCCCCTGCTATCCCTCCCCTAGCCCCCCACCCCCTGACAGGCCCCAGTGTGTGATGTTCCCCTCCCTGTGTCCCTGTGTTCTCATTGTTCAACACCCATTTACGAGTGAGAACATCGGTGTTTGGTTTTCTGTTTGAACTTTTTAAATCGATCCCTCCCTGTCCTTCCCCCGCAGATAAGCAACCGTGGTAATGCCTCAACGTCCCCTTGTCTGTATGTGTTCTTGTAGAATGCATATGGGTGCTGGGCACGAGTGTATTTTGATTCACATAGACGCTAACATGCTTGTTCCACTGCAGCCTGCTGCCGAACGTCTCAGAATGAATGGGTGTCAGGGAATTCGACGTCCCACTCCTTCCCCCCAAATCTCCCACATACCATGGATCCATGACCCCACTTTCCCAACCCCTGGGAATGCTGGCTTCTTTCTCTTTCCTGCAGGATCTGGATCCTGACTCTCTGGCACCCCGAGCCTCAAGGGTAGGGGTGGAGGAGGGGGAGGGCCGGGCTTACCTGGGGCTGTTGGGATTGGATGGGGTCTCTGTCCCATCATCCTGAGGAGACTGGGGGGAGTCCATGTCATCACAGTTGCCAGAGATGCTGGGGGGGTCGGGGGGAGGGACAGAGAGGGTTTTAAAGTTTTAAAATGGGCCGGGCGCAGCGGCTCATGCCTGTCATCCCAGCAGTTTGGGAGGCCAAGGCCAGTGGATCACCTGAGGTCAGGAGTTCGAGACCAGCCTGGTCAACATGGTGAAACCCCATCTCTACTAAAAATACGAAAACTAGCCAGGCATGATGGCATGTGCCTGTAATCCCAGCTACTTGGGAGGCTGAGGCAGGAGAAATGCTTAAACTCAGAGGTGGAGGTTGCAGTGAGCTGAGAGTGGGCCACGGCACTCCAGCCTGGGCAATAGAGTGAGACTTCATCTAAAAAAAAAAAAAAAAACTACTACTACTAATAATAAAGTCTCTTGGTTTTTATTTTTTGAGACAGTCTTGCTCTGTCACCAGGCCAGAGTGCAGTGGCTCAATCTCAGCTCGCTGCCATCTCTGCCTCCCAGGTCCAAGCGAGTCCCCTGCCTCAGCCTCCCAAGTATCTGGGACTACAGGTGTGCACCACCACGCCCGGCTAATTTTTTGTATTTTAGTAGAGACGGGGTTTCACCATGTTGACCAGGATGGTGTCGATCTCCTGACCTCATGATCTGCCTGCCTCGACCTCCCAAAGTGCTGGGATTACAGGCATAAGCCACCGCACCCGGCCAATAATTAAGTTTTATGATAGACAGCAGTAGCCTCCCACAGCCAGGCCTGGCCCCGTGGCCCTGGGGGAGTCACTGTCCCCATACAGGAGCTGCGGGCTGCGCCCAAGGCAGGGGGTGGGACTGGGCCAGTACTCACCACTGCCGGATATTGGAGTCCATGGGCTTGGAGAAGACGGGGGGAGAGGTCTTGGCCACTGTGGGGTTGGGCTCGAACCCCTCTATCTCCAGGAAGAAGTGCGCACTGAGGGAACATGGAGGAAGCCCGTCGGGGCCCAGCTGGGCAGAGCCTGTTGGCCTGTGTGCTGCCTCCAGCCACAGAGCGTGCGTTCACGCTGAGCACACACCCCGCCAGCTCTGAGCCTGCATGGCCCTGCCCAGCCCTCCCAGGAGCCCTGGGTGACGGGCACTGTCATCACCTGCGTTTCACAGATGGACATCCGGAAGCTGCCAGTCAAGTGTGAAACCCCAGAAGAGGACTGAGGCAAACCCAGTCACTGGAGAGGGTTATTTAGCCAAAGTTGAGGACACACCCAGAAACGACGTGACACAATGGGGTCCATGGCCGCACTTTCTCCGACGATCGGGATGTTCAGGGCTTCAATATTTACAGGGTAAAAGTGCACAGGAGAGGAAGGAGGAAATTTTAAAAAAAAAGAGGGAGCAGGCCAGACACAGGGGCTCACACCTGTCATCCTAGCACTTTGGAGGGCTGAGGCAGGTGATCACCTGAGATCAGGAGTTCAAGATCAGCCTGGCCAACATGGCAAAACCCCATTTCTACTAAAAATACAAAATAAGCCAGGCGTGGTGGCGCATGCCTGTAATCCCAGCTACTGGGGAGGCTGAGGCAGGAGAATCGCTTGAACCCAGGAGGCGGAGGTTGCAGTGAGCCGAGATCACGCCGCTGTGCTCTAGCCTGGGTGATAGAGCGAGACTCCATCTCAAAAAGCAAAAAAAAAAAAAAAGTAGGGAGCATAGGGCCACATTCTTCTGAGGCTTTGTCTCTGCTTCCTGAGTACATGTGCGGCACGTGAAAAGGGGTGAGTAGAGGAAACGGTCAGTTATGGATTCATCTTGCTCTCAGTAAATCTGTGCTTCACATAAGATAAGCATACATGCGCAGGGGATGTAGTGAGATACCCATTTGTCTCATTGGGAGGGTGGGTGAGAGGGGACGATCTCTAGTCTCCTCTTGTTCTGTGGTGCCAATTAGCTGTTAATTCACAATGTCAGGGTGGGGAAGGCCTCCTGTGGAGACATGTGGCTTCTGTCTGTAGGTAGAGCAACCTGCCCAAGGTCACGCAGCAGACAGGTGGCAAAGCCCAGATTCAAAGCTGGGTCTAGGCCAGGTACAGTGGCTCATGCCTATAATCCCAGAACTTTGGGAGGTCGAGGCGGGTGGATCGCTTGAGGTCAGGAATTTCAAGACCAGCCTGGCCAACATGGTGAAACTCCATCTCTAATAAAAATACAGAAATTAGCCAGGCGTGGTGGCATGCACCTGTAATATCCCAGCTACTCAGGAGGCTGAGGCAGGTGAATCACAGAAGGCGGAGATTGCCGTGAGCCAAGATCACACCACTGCACTCCAGCCTGGGCGACAGAGCAGGACTCCCTCTCAAGAACACAACAAAACAAAACAAAAACTGGGTCTGGGTGACTCTCCTTGCTGGAAACCCTGGGTAGATGAACCCAAGTCTCTACTGCAGGTGGCTGAACGCTTGAGCCAGCTTCCCCTGTCTGCAGCCGCCTCAAGGATGGGCAGGATGGCACTGGGAGTGAGGCTTTCCCATCACCACCTAACCGCCACCAGACCTCAGGTCTGAAGTCAGAGCCCTTCTGGGGGGCAGTACCTAGACTCCCAGATCTACACGGGCCTTCCTGGCTCTTGAGGGAAAGGGAAATAGCCGGAGTTATACTTGCTCCCTTTGATCAGTATTTGTGCTGTTTGTCACAGCAGAAAACAGTGAAAATGGCTGATCCAGGCCGGGCGCGGTGGCTCATGCCTGTAATCATAGCACTTTTGGAGGCCGAGGCAGGAGGATCACTTGAGATCTGGCCTTGCCAACATGGTGAAACCCCATTTCCATTAAAACTACAAAAATTAGTTGGGCATGGTGGCACACACCTGTGTAATCCCAGCTTCACAGGAGGTTGAGGCATGAGAATCACTTGAACCTGGGAAGTGGAGGTTACAGTGAGCCAAGATCACGCCATTGCACTCCAGGCTGGGCAACAGAGCAAAACTCCATCTCAAAAAAAAAAAAAAAAAAAAAAAAATACTGATCTAGAGCAGGTAGGACTTGAGGGGTCAGAGGACAGGGCTGGGAATTCCTTGTGGAGAAGGAAACCCCAGGAAACCATCTCAATCTCAGGCAGCAGAGGGGAGCAGCGGAGGGGAGGGGAGGGCAAGGGCAGCTTTCTCCTTGGGTGGGGAGAAGAGAGACAGAGGCCAGGGCCCTGTGGCCTGGCTGAGCCCCAGGGAAGGGGAGACACTGGCCTATGAGAAGCAAGACATACACCCAAGATGTGACTCCCAGCCAGACAGCGCCAGCTCCACCTTCAGACACACCCACAAACAGGCACCCATGTCCTTGGAAACCACAATTCATTCTCAGGCCCAGAAGAACCAATGTGCGCACTTCCTTCCTCACAGGACTACAGAAGAGCTCCCAAAGGGCAGTCTCAACCATGTCAGATCCAGGAGGGAGGGCAGCAGGGAAGGGACTGTGGCCCCATTCTCCATTCTGCAGATGAGAGAACTGAGGCTCAGCCTGGAGAAGCAGCTCCTCCATGGCCCCCCCACCAGGGTAAAAGCCAACTTGGTCAAAGAACTGACAGAGAAATAGTACAGTGAGGCCACGACTTTCTACACTCTGCAATACATCGTCCTACAGCCATGTATTCCTCAATGGCAGAGACTACAGTTGAATTACCCTTGATTCCCAGCACTGGTCCTAACACTAAGAAGACTTCATCAGTGAATGAGTGGGAAGATACACAATGAGTGAAGGACAAATGAGTGGAAGGAAGACTGTTGGTTGTATAGATGCCCAGATAAATGAGTGATTGAATCATGGAGAGATGATAGAATGAGGGACGGATGGATGACAGATGGATAGATGGATGACGGATGGATGGATGATGGGATGGGTATATAAGTGGATGGATGATGGATAGATAGATAGATTATGGATGGATGGATGATGGGATGGGTATATAAGTGGATGGATGATGGGTGAATGGATGATGAGATGGGTATATAAGTGGATGGATGATGGATGGATGGATGGATGGATGGATGGATGATGAGATGGGTACATAAGTGGATGGATGATGGATGGGTGGATGGATGGATGGATGATGGGATGGGTATATAAGTGGTGGATGATGGATGGATGGGTGGATGGATGGATGGATGGATGATGGGATGGGTATATAAGTGGTGGATGATGGATGGGTGGATGGATGGATGGATGGTGAGATAGGTAGGTGAGTGGATGGATGATGGAGGATGGGTGGATGGACAGATGATGGATGGATGCATAGATGATGGGTAGATAGTAGATGGATGGATGAATAAATGATGGATGGATGAATAGATGACAGATGGGTGAATAAATGATAGATGGATGGATAGATAATAAGCACTTGGGAGGGTAGGATAGGTGGATAGGACCAATAAGCAGATAAACCAAAATAACCTTAAACCAAAATATTGGGAGGTTGCATCCTTCAGGTGACTTCCATTGTGCTCTCAGGTGTTTAGAGCCTTTACCTCTCCTAAGCCTCATTCCCTTCCCAATCTCTCACAAGAAGATGAGGGGCAGTCCTTTGTCACTGCCCTACCTCCCTACCTACTCAAGGCCTTCTCCCAGAGTCCACAGGGGCCCAAAGAGGGTCCAGAAAGCCATATCACAAGAGCTTCTATCCACTCAAAAACTACTAATATCCTCTGTGCGGGAAACTCAGGGAGACAGAAGGGAGGAGATGAACCTTCCAGGGCCCCAGGCTCAGAGATCTCAGCCAGAGCTAAGACATCATCCCCATGAGCATGTCACCTTCTTCAGAGATGGGCTGGGCTATAGGAGCTCAAAGCAAGAGAAGAGCCTTCTGGCCAGGGGGGCTCTGTGCTCTGTTAGGGTGGGATTTGGTCTGCGTCTGGTTTGGGAAAAGCCCTGAAGGCAGAACAACATGAGAAAGTCTCAGGGGAAGGGAGGCCTGTGTCTGGAGAAGGAAGCCCTTGGCAGCTGGAGCACCAGATGTGAGAAGACAGTGAAAAGAGCAGGGCTGGGAGGACCCAGCTGTTGGGCAAGGACCTAACTCCTGGGGCAGAGCAGCAGCTAGACGATGAGGGTCTCTGCTGTGCCTGCCCTCCCGGCCACTGCACGCGCCACGTCCCACCCACCGTCATAAGCATGTGGCAAGGCCTCCCGCTGTGGCATCCCGGCTCCTGACCTGCTGTAGATGCTTTTTGCTTCTTCCTTCCTTCTGTTCAGACCGAAGGCCACCAGCTGGCTGTGGTTGATACAGCTGAGCAGATCATACCATTTCTACTGAATTTCTGTTCCACTGAAGTCAAAGGACTAGCCCTGAGCAGCCCAGGGCTGGGGAGGAGACTGTCCGGCCATTTGCTTTGTCCCAAGAAATGCCCAAGTGCTCTGCACCCCACAAGGCCAGTGCCCCCGTCGCCTCCATCGGTCTGCATCTCTGACCCTGGGCATCACCTTTCCAGGGTCCAGGAAGGAAGCCAAGATGACAGCTCCTCTCGGGGAAGGGCGGGATGGTCCAGGAGCACTCCCAGGCCCAAAGTCTCTCCCAGCTCCACCCTCCCCAATGCCTTTGACTCCGCCATCAGCGCCTGTTTCCTTAGGGGTCCGCATTGTCCTCTTTCTTTACCTATAATTTATTCTTTTTTCTTTTTGTTTGTTTGAGACAGAGTTTGCTCTGTCGCCCAGGCTGGAGTGCAATGGCACAACCTCGGCTCACTGCAACCTCCGCCTCCTGGGTTCAAGCAATTCTCGTGCCTTGGCCTCCTGAATAGCTGGGATTACAGGCACCCGTGACCATGCCTGGCTATTTTTTGTATTTTTAGTAAGGATGGGGTTTCATCATGTTGGCCAGGCTGGTCTCAAACTTCTGACTTCAAGTGATCCACCTGCCTCAGCCTCCCAAAGTGCTGGGATTACAGGCGTGAGAGCCACTGTGCCCGGCCTGAAAGAGCCACTGCGCCCAGGCTTTAATTTACTCTTTTCTTTTCTGTTTCTGTCTAGGACCAAGTCCTCTACTCAGTTCTGAGGGGGATGTCCAAACCTTCACATGAGGGCCCTCAGAGAGCGTTTGGGAGGAGGAGTGGCCACCAATTCCGGAGGCAAAGGTCACATCACGCTCAGCCCTGGCGGGGCTGAGGCTTTGCAGAGCCGAGCCTGGAGCTGAGTCTGTGAATGGGGGGATAGGCTCAGACAAGGTGGCCTGACGGGTCCTGCTGAGGAAGGAACCCGGAATATTCCCAGAAGCCTGTCCTCCGTTTCCTCCCTGAAGGAGGAAGGGGGAGGAGAGCAGGGAGCTGGTCCTTGGCAGCCTAGCTCAGGGATGTCTCTGCCCTTTCCTGGACAAGCCTACCCAGACCAGGCTGCCCCCATGGCCCCACGCGACACCTGTCTGGTGTCCACTTCCATGCAGTTTCCCTCTTGCATTCCCAGTCGGAGCCTCAGGCACCTCTTCCCCAACATTTCACAGCTGAGCCTGGCTCATTCCTCCTGGCCAGATCTCCTCTGATGCGCCGTGTCAGAAATGGCCCCGCCATCCCTCCAGGCCCTCTTGCAGGGATTCTTCCTTCTCGATTACCTCCCGTGGTGGACCCAGCAGACCCCATGATGCTGACACCTCTCTGCGCTGCCCCCTCCGCTTTACCCCTGACCACCCAGGCTCAGCCATCACCACCCGTCACCTGGACTTCAAGGCCTCCTCATGGTCCCCTGCCGTCAGCCTCTCCTCCAATCCGTCATCCACACAGATCCCCCATAGTCACCTCTCTAAAATACAAATCTCACCATGCCCTCCCTCCCACATAAAAGTCTTCCATGGCTCCCCACTGCCCTCAGGATCGTCCAAGTTCCTTGACTGACCCCCAAGACCCAGCTCCAATGAGGCTCATCTCCCCAGAGATGACTCCACTGCCCAGCATTCCAGCCACACCAGACTCCCCATCTCAGTGGCCCTGGCCTGAGCACTGCTCCCTGTCCCTCTGCCCCAGATGCACTTTCCCTTCTGCTCCACATCCCCTCTAGCACCACCTCCTCCAGGAAGTCCCCTCAGACTGCCTACAGGATCAGAGTAACCTGCCGCTCTTCAAGCCTGCTGGCTGGTTCACCTCTCTCTGGGCCTTCCCACCATCTCCTCGACTCCCTTTCTGCCAGACTGTGAGCATTCATGGGCATTTTCTCTTCATGTCTAAACTCCTTATCCTGAGCCCAACCCCGGGGCTGGTACACAGGACACCTCAGTGATTATAACTCCAACTAACAGGGGAAGCACCAAGCTCACCCCGGGCCCAAAGCGAGCCCAGGATATAGGCAGAAGGGTTAGGGCCACCCCAGGTTCAGGGGAATTGGGTTGGCGACAGCTGGAGAAGCAGCAAATCAGCTGGGAGTCCAGAATCTATCCTGGGGGCCACGGAGGGGCGGGACAGGTGACCCTAGAGAGGTCCTTTCTCTGCTCCAGGCCTCCTCCATGTCCCCAGCCAAGAAGAAAAGCTGATCATCCCAGCCCTGCCCAGTTCCCAGAGGCCCCGTGGAGTGAGGGCGACAATGAGGATGGTGACTTTAATAAAAACACTCAGTGCTGACACATGCCGAGCGCTGACGCATGCCAGGGTTGCACTGTGCACTGTGTTGACTTGATCCCAATCAACCGTCACCCTGTAGTTGGAGCCATTGCTGGTGTCCCCCTTCCAAAGGTGGAGTCAAACAGCTCGAATAACCTGGCTGCTGCGCAGTGGATGGAAAGCCTCGGTGTGTGGAGACTGGGCCTGGCAGAGGGTCCAGGTCACCCAGAACTTCCACCCGGCATTTTGCTCCTGCGTCTCAAGGACAGCTCCAGCTCTCCCTCACCTCCCTCAGGAGCCCTCCAGACTGCGCCTGCCTCAGCGCCCCCGATCCCTCCACGGAGGCTTCCCTGACCGTGCCAGTCCCACTGACCACCAGAGTGTGCTGTGCTCTTCTCCGCCGTGCCACCCTCAGCCATACCTCACTGGACGCCAGGCCACCCCAGGTGAGACTGAGTGTCTCAAGTCTCCCCAAGGCAAGGGCTCCCTGGGGTGCCCGGCCCCTGCTGGTGCCCCTCCCAGGATCCCAGCCCCGGGCCTTCCAGACCCACCTCTTCTTCGTGGGGGTGGTCTCCGCCGGCCTCTTCTCTGGCAGGACAGCCGGGTTCCCACCAGGGGCAGCAACTCTCCTGCCCATGAGAGGCACCATCTCCTTGGGGTAGGCATTCATGGCTGGAACACAACCACAGGGCAGATGCTAAGGCCGAGGGGATGGGGGAGCTTCCAGGAGCTTAGGACCCGCATGTGGCAGCATCCGGCTCCCAGTCACACTCCCTGGGACAGGAAGCTCACTTCTCCCTTCCCAGGTCACCAACCCTTCTTCAAGGACAGAGGAGCTGTTCCCAAAGCTTCCCTCCTCCCTGCTCCAGCATCCCTGGTGCTATGGACCACCATGGTGATCCCATAGAGACTCCGTGCCCCAGCCTCTCTCAAGACACCATCTCCAGCCGACCAGTCCCCAGGCAGACTCCTGAGCGCTAGCCCTGCTTTCTTGAGGTCCCTCTCAGATTTTGTGTTCAGAGCAGCTCTCAAAGAGGTTTGACCTTCACAGAGCAAGATTATCACCTCCTTTGCTCTAAATATTATGCTCCTAATCACACAGCCTCAAGCTCCTCAGGTGTTTGGGATTCCCCATTGCCCAGGTGGTCTCTGCAGCCAACACAGTGATCATCTCCCCCACCCACCCAAAGCTGTGTGGAACCGGCTGATGGCTGGCTGTCCATGAGACTCGCCTCTCACCTGCAGGGAGCAGCTGAGTCCCCTGGCCCCAGGTGGAGGAGGCCGACTCCCTGGTCCAGACCTGCTTTACTGATGCTCAGTATGGGCTGAGCTCAGAGGGGTGTGCAGACTGGGGAAGGGGGACTGATACATCTTCCAACAAGATCTTGCGAGATCTTACAGGCTGCTGTGCGGATGAGGGGCAGGCGGGCAGAGGGCACAGCCTGGGATTTGGGGGTCAGGAGTGGCAGGCGCGGTGGGAGCTTCTGTGGCTGAAGAACCTGGGAGCTCACAGGGACCCTGCCAGGGAAAGGCGTGCAGGCAGGTTGGGCCTCGTGAAGTCTTCAAACACCACATAAGAGCTATGGCTTTAGCAAGACGTGGTGGCTCACGCCTGTAATCCCAGCACTTTGGGAGGCTGAGGTGGGCAGGTCACCTGAGCTCAGGAGTTCAAGACCAGCCTGGGCAACATAGTGAAACCCTGTCTCTACTAAAATACAAAAATTAGCTGGGCATGGTGGTGTACGCCTGTAGTCCCAGCTACTCAGGAGGCTGAGGCAGGAGAATTGCTTGAACCCAGGAGGTGGAGGCTGCAGTGAGCGGAGATTCTGCCACTGCACTCCAGCCTGGCAACAGAGCGAGATTCCAACTCAAAAAAATAAAAAATAAATAAAATTTTATTAAACATTAAAATAGAGCTGTGGCTGACCCCCGGGGGCCGCCAGGAGTTGGGTGCAGGGGCTCAGGGCTCTGGGTTACACAGGAGAGAGCCGGCCACGCTGGAGGCTGCAGGAGACCAGGAGCCAGGAGGAGGCTGCTGCGGCGGCCATAGGGACGGGAAGCGGCCAGCTGGCCACAGAGGGGTGACGTGGGCAGGGAAAGGGTTGTGTGAACAGGTGGCAACTCTGCAGTCAGGGGGTGCCATTCTCAGCTTGAGTCACCCTCAGGGAACTCACCTGGAGACACACTGGTAGGGGCAGGAAGATGTATTCCTGTAAGAAGCAGGCAGCCACATGGGGGCACCTGGGGCCACTGGTCATCCTACCCCAATAGGAAGGCTTCCTGGAGGAAGCGTCTGGAGCTGAGCCAGGTGTCAGCAGGCTGGAGAGAATCGCCCGCCCTCCAACTCAAAGGGAGCAGGCTCAGGACGGGGGCGGCAGTGGCGAGGGGAGCTTGGGCCCTGGAGCGTGGGCACCCTGAGGCCAGGCAGGGGAGCAGTCCTCAGGGAGGGAAGGCTAGGCACCAGCCCTGCCATGTCCAGTCCCAGCCTGATGAGGACGGGGCAGCCTCTGTGGCTTCCCCAGCCCCACATGGCCTGTGGTGGACTGAAAGGCTGTACACACCATCAAGGAGGCAGAGGACGGACGTCTCTTGCCCCTCCCTGGGCCTCGGGTTTCCTTTCTGAGAAGTGGGCCAAAAGGTCCCAAGGGCTTGGTGGCCTGCCAGCTAGTTGCTCTCTCCCTTCCCTGGGCCCGCAAATGTGCACGGCCCCTAGGCAGCCAGAGCGGGAGAGGCTCAGGGAACCCTGAACGAGGGCCACAGCAGCTGTCATCAGCTCCCTAAGTCACCCCGTAAACCCCGCATTCTCACCTGCTGGACTCTCGTGTGCCCTGACCGTCCCTCTGTCTCCCAGTCCCTGACACTGAAATGGCCTTTCCTGGGCGACAGAGCAGGCCTTGGAGCCACAGCTGCTGACTCAGCACCTGTGAGATGCTGGCCAGTCCCTCTCCCACTGTGGGGCCACCTCCTCCCATCCTGAACTCCCATCACTCTCCTGCCCCAGAAAGCCACATCCCTGAGCCAGCCTGGGGAGCCAGGAGCCTCACCTCTGCCCCTCAACGGGGGTGATACTGAGATGTTCTCCCTCCCTCGCCAGGATTCCCAAACCTCAGAGAAATGTGCCTGAGTCCGTAGGGACCTGTATCCTTACACACTCCTACAGCCGAGAGCTCATGGCTTTGCTTTTCTTGCTGGGGCCGGAGCTCCTTCCAACCCTCCTCCCAAGGCCTGTTGGCCAAGGTCAGACATGGCCCAGAGGACCTCTGGGGGCCATGCTCTGGGCTCCCCAGGGGCCTTGGAGATCACCAGCTGCCTCGTGCAGGGAGGACTCACCTGGTGAGGTCCTGGGTGGTCGTGGCAACACTTTCTCTGAGATCACCACATGTCCGGGGCCCAAGGCCCCAGGGTGGGACTGTGGCTGGGGTGGCGGGAAGCTGTCATGGCAGGCAGAGGGATGGCTGGAATGAGGAGTCAGAGGCAGAACTGGCTGGGCCACCTGCCCTAGGCACCAGGCGGGCCACGCCCACCAGCCGCAGCTGCAGCGCCTTCCCGCCCACGTGGCCTGTGTGAGTCACCCCCACACCCATACAGCAGCCTCACCCCCACTGGGGAAAAGGCAGGGGAGGCACCAGGTGCCAAGGTCAAAGTTCTGGGTCCAACTCATCCTGCTCTGGCATTTGATGCTGGTCAGATACATCCCATCACAGGCCTCAGTTTTCCCAGCTAGGAAATGGGAATCATAACACCTGCTTTCCAAGGATGCCATGAAGAAGGGAAGAGATCACAGGGGTGGGAGGGCTTAGTGGAGGGTCAGGGCTCTGCTCTGTCCCCTGAGAGAGAATGCCTGGCTGACTTCAGGACACCTAGCCCCAGAACTCAGCACTCATCAGTTCCTGGATGACCAGGCACGGTGGCTCACGCCTCTAATCCCAGCACTTTGGGAGGCTGAGGCGGGCAGATCACGAGGTCACAAGTTCGAGACCAGCCTGACCAACACGATGAAACCCGTCTCTACTAAAATTACAAAAATTAACTGGCATGGTGGTGGGCACCTGTAATCCCAGCTCCTTGGGAGGCTGAGGCAGGAGAATCACTTAGACCCAGGAGGCAGAGGATGCAGTGAGCTGAGATCGTGCCAGTGTACTCCAGCCTGAGTGACAGAGTGGGACTCCCACAAAAAAAAAAAAAAAAAAAAAAAAAGGCCAGGTCCTGGGATGAGGCCTCTCGGGGACAGAAGTCCCCATGTAACGCTTCCCACCAGCAGCCACGCCTCACAGGCCTCAGTGTCCACCGCCCCCCTTCCTGGCTGTCTGACCTTCACAAGTCATTTCGCTGAGCCTCAATCTCCTCATCTGTGAAATGTGCTTCATAAACCCACTTTGCAAGGTTATCATGGGGCTTCAACAGGTGAAGGTAGAAGGGGCCAGAGCAGGCCAGGCGTGGCGGCTCACACCTGTAATCCCAGCACCTTGGGAGGCCGAGGCAGGTGGATCACGAGGTCAGGAGTTCGAGACTAGCCTGACCAATGGTGAAACCGGTCTCTACTAAAAATTCAGAAATGAGCCGGCGGGGTGGTGGGTACCTATAATCCCAGCTATGGGAGGCTGAGGCAGGAGAATCACTTGAACCTGGGAGGCAGATGCTGCCATGAGCCGAGATTGAACCACTGCACCCCAGCATGGGTGACAGAGCCAGACTACATCGAAAGAAGAAAGAAAAGAAAGAAAGAAAGAGAGAGAGACAGAGAGAGAGAAAGAAAGAAAAGAAAAAAGAAAAGAAGGAAAGGAGCCGGAACAGGCCCAGTGTGTAGCAAGAACTCAGTGACCCACGTCCGCTCTCAGCTATCGTCGTTTTTGCCGTCTCAATGTGTTCTCCTAGCCACTGCCAGGGCAGCCTGTCTCCAAAACCAGAGCCTGGCAGGAGGATCCTGTGCCCTCTCTCCCGGCCCAGGCTGCAGCTGCGAAGTGGGTGGAGCCAGGTCAGGACGGCCCTGCCTGCCTCGCGTCACTCAGGAACCGCACTCCTGCTCCCCAGGGCAAGACCCGGCTGGGAACCAGCAGGAAGTCCCTGCTGACTCGGCGGGAGCTGGCGCCTGAAGGGGCAGGGACATCCCGGCTGTGAGCCTCTCGGTCTCTCATCATCACCACCTGCCTGGCCCGGGAGGCGGCCAGAGGCCGCGGGAGAGCAGGACGTGCGGTGGGTAAGGGCGGACCGGGCCTGCAGGTGTGGGTGAAGCGGGAGACTCTGCTTCTGCCGTTGAGATCGGGGGTCCTGAAGCTCCCACTCACAATGTGAAATCTCATCACCATGCCTGAAACTCCGGGAAAGCAGGAGCTGGGGCGGAGCGCAGCCTCCCACCCCCTTCCTAGTGTGCCCTCTCCCAACTCCGCCCCCATCCTGGCTTGCCTCTGGCGGCTCAGGTGCCAGGGATGAGGCTGCAGCCAGGTGTCAGTGTGTCCGTTTTGCTTGTGTTCTTACCTTCTCTCAGCGGGCAGGTGGGAGCTGGTGAAAAAGGCCCGTGTCTCCCACCCACAGGTGCGCCCTGTGCCCAGCAAGGAAGAAGGGGAGAGGCAGCAGGAGCCAGGTCACCCAGTGGAGTCACAGTCACTACTTAGGAAGCCCGAGCCCACCCCAAACACACAGGAGCAGCTGCTTTCGCCCCTTGGGTGGTCTGCAGGGAACCCCATTTGACGCATGGAACCGAGAGAGTCCACAGGAAAGGCCGTGGCCAGGAGGCAGGCGGGTGATGCGGGATTCAGAACTGGAGAAGGCCGTGTCCACCCTCCGGGAACGCGCGGCCACAGGAGACACAGGCTCAGGCGGGAACTGTGACCCACCAGGCAGGGATCAGGACAGAAAGGGCTGAGACCCCCAGGCGGGAGGATGTCCCTCTGACGGTGCAGTGGATGGACTAAGAGAAGCCTCTGTGGACTTGGAAAGGAGGAGGAGGCCACAGGGGAAAGCCACACCAGCAACAGCTCAGAGGCCAGGCCACGGCGTGCTCCAGGAGCGGCGAGAGGCTTGGGCAGCGCACAGACTCCGTGGGCCGCACAGAGACGGGCCGCAAAGCCAGGCTGCAGCCCACTGAGTGGCCCCAGGCCACTGGGGCAGCGCTGACTCCTTAGTCCCACAGGGCGGTGTGGCCCAGCCTCAGAGGGCTCATGGCCCGTGGCCTGGTGGGGACGCTGTCACCAGTGAGGGAAAGAAACAGGACGGCTGGGCTGGGCCAGCCCCACAGCCCGCCCCCTGCAGACCTGTCCCTGCCTGTCCGAGCCCGGCTGGAGGGTTCCATCCGGTGTTGGGCGTCCTCACACCCACCTCCGGTCTCACTCTACAGGTGCGCACCTCTCAGGGCCCGCCCCGTTGGCCAGCGCACAGGTGCCCTTTAGTGCTCATCCCAGCCCCCGGTGCCGGGAGCCTGGAAGGATGAAGGAGCAGCTGCCCGACAGTATCTGACTCCTCACTCCTGGAGGCGGCCAGAAGCCATGCTGCACCCACCTTTCACCGTGAGCACAGATCCTGTGCTGGCAGTGGACAGAACACACAGAGCCCGAGAAGCCGCAGTCCCAAGAAGGAAACTTCCCAGCTGGCACAAGCAGGGGCGACCGGGCCAGGGCCTGGGGTGGGAGGCAGGCACGAGAGGGAGAGGGCAGCCTCCGGGTATTCCTGCCCCAGCCCCACACCCCCAGGTCTGACTTTCAGGCAGCCCCGAGGTGCCGCATGTGTGTCCAGCAGCCAGACCGAGGTCAGAGCCAACGCCTTAGCCAGCAGCCTCCATCTGTCTGATGCAGGGGCTGTCCCGCCTCTGTGAAACACCCACAGAGGACACACCTGGTGGCACTGAGCAGACCCTCCCAACCCCCAAAATTCCCAAACCCTGCAGACACCCAGCCAAG
Source organism: Cheracebus regulus (assembly GCA_963574635.1). Taxonomy (NCBI): domain Eukaryota; kingdom Metazoa; phylum Chordata; class Mammalia; order Primates; family Pitheciidae; genus Cheracebus; species Cheracebus regulus. Next base: position 47,615 of record CAUYQU010060866.1, on the reverse strand, counting down.
CAGCAAGCCCACGAGTCCTGCCCCGACAGGGGGAGAAGGGGAAGGGGTGCCGCAGGGTGGGCCAGCAAGGAGGGGCCGGCCCCTCACACACTCTAGGAAACGCCCTCCTTGGCGCAGTGTGGAGGGAGAGGCAGCCAGGTAGACCTCTCACAGCAGCCTCACGCCGGAGAGGCGGACCCCAACAATGGCCAGGAGAGGGTCCTGGCAGCCACCTGGGAGAGCTCAGCAGCTGCCCACAGTGGATTCTGGGTTCTGGTTCTTCCTGCTTCCAGGTGAGGAAGGGAAAGACGTGAAGACAGAGAGAGAAATAGACTTGATGGGGGCGGGGGCTGCCAGGAGAGTAGTGTGCTCTCATCACACAAAAAGCGAGGTGTTGCCTGTGTTAGACAGCTCGACGTGGCCCTTCCACGTCACATAAATCAAAACGTCACACTCTCTGTTGTTAATGTATGCAATTTTCATTTGTCCATTAAAAATAAACTTAAAAGGCATAAATATATGAATCAATAGTGCGATGTGAAACAATTTTTTTTTGTTTCATTCCTGTCTTTATCATTTTGTTTTATAAGAACATTAGTAAAGAAAAAGAACAGAGATTGGGTGTGGTGGCTCACACCTGTAATCCAAGGACTTTGGGAAGCTGAGGCGAGTGGATCACCTGAGGCCAGGAGTTCAAGACCAGTCTGACTAACATGGTGAAACCCCATTTCTACTAAAAATACAAAAATTAGTCAGGTGTGGTGGTGCACACCTGTAGTCCCAGCTACTCGGGAGGCTAAGGCAAGAGAATCACTTGAACCCAGGAGAAGAAGGTTGCAGTGAGCCGAGACTGTGGCACTGCACTGCAGCCTGGGCAACAGAGTGAGACTCCATCTCAAAGAAAAAAAGAAAGAAAAGAAAAAGAACAGAAAAGTGGAAAAGGATTATGATCAGAACAAAAGCATAACATGCTATAGTGTAAACGCATACAACACATTGGTCAATACTATTAAGTCTAAATTAAACACAGACAGAAAGAGCGAGAGAGAGAAAAACAGAAAAAAAGAGGAAGATGAAAATGACCACTACCTACATATTAGAATGACCAAAATCCAAAATGTTGACAGCGTCAAATGCTGATGAGGACGAGGAGCAACCGGAATCCTGTCATCACAGGTGGGAACGCAAAACAGTGTGGCCAGTTTGAAAGACCCTTTGTGGTTTTTTACAAAACTAAACATACTCTTACCGTTCAATCCAGCAATCACACTCTGGTGTTTACCCAAAGAGGCTGAAAACTTATGTCCACACAAAAATTGCCCATGGATGTTTATAGCAACTTTACTCATAACTGCCAAAACTTGGAAGCAACCACAATGTCCTTCAGTAGGTGAATGGATAGAGTGGTACATCCAGCCAGGCGAGGTGGCTCACGCCTGTAATCCCAGCACTTTCGGAGGCAGGGGTGGGCGGATCATCAGAGGTCGGGAGTTTGAGATCAGCCTGGCTAAGAATGTGAAATCCCATCTCCACTAAATATGCAAAATTAGCTGGGTGTGGTGGCACGTGCCTGTAATCCCAGCTACTCTGGAGGCTGAGTCAGGAGAATCGTCGGAACCTGGGAGGCAGAGGTTGCAGTGAGCCGGGGATTGTGCTCTCCAGCCTGGGCGACAGAGCAAGACTCAGTCTCAAAGAAAAAAAAAAAGAGCAGCGTGACCAAGAGAATGGAATGTTATCCTCCAATAAAAGAAATGAGCTCTCCTGCCATGAGAAGACATGGAGGCAATGCTACTGCACAATTTACTAAGTAAAATCAATCACTCTGAAAAGGCCATGTTGTATGATGATGCCAGCTACACGCCATGCTGGGAAAGGCAAAGGCATGGAGACTGAGATCGGCGGCTGGCCAGGCACGGTGGCTCATGTCTGTAATCCCAGCATTTTGGGAGGCCAAGGCAGCCAGATTGCTTGAGGCCACAAGTGTGAGACCTGGCCTGGGCAACATGACACAACCCCATCTCTACAAAAAATACAAAAATGAGCCAGGCGTGGTGGCTCTCACCTGTAGTCCCAGCTACTCAGGAGACTGAGGTGGGAGGATCGCCTGAGCCCAGGAGGTCGAGGCTGCAGTGAATTATGATCGCACCACTGCACTTCAGCCTGAGCAACAGAGCAAAACCCTGTCTCAAAAAAAAAAAAGAAAAGAAAAAGGTCAGTGGTTGCCAGGAGCTCAAGGGCTTGGGGAGAGGGTGGAGCGTGGAGGACTTTTAGGGCAATATAATTCCTCTGTATGTTACTATAATGGTAAACACAGGTCATACATTTGTCAAAACCCATGGAATCTATAACCCCAAGAGTGACCCCAGTGGACTTTGTTTTTTGTGTGTGTGTGTGTTTTTTAAATGAAGTCACTCTGTCATCCAGGCTGGAGTGCCGTGGTGCGATCTTGGCTCACCACAACCTCCACCTCTCAGGTTAAGTAATTCTCCTGCCTCAGCCTCCCAAGTAGCTGAGATTACAGGTGTTCGCCACCATGCCCAGCTAATTTTTGTATTTTTAATAGAGACGGGTTTTACCATGTTGGCCAGGCTGGTCTCGAACTCCTGACCTCAGGTGATCTGCCTGCCTTGGCCTCCGAAAATGCTGGGATTACAGGCATGAGCTACCACCCCACAGTGGACTTTGGATGATAATGATGTATTGATGTCAATTCACCAGTTGTAACAATGTACTGCTCTGGTGCAGGATGCCAGTAGTTGGGGACGTTGCGGGTATGTGGGGACAGCAGGTGTACAAATCTCTATATCATTTTTGTGTCAATTTTGCTGTGAACCTAAAGCTGCTCTAAAAATAAAGCTGCAGGTCCTATGGCTGGCACTGCAATACAGTACTTTATGGGGCCAACGAGGGAGGATTGCTTGAGGCCAGGTGTTCAAGACCAGCCTGAGCAGCATAGTAAGACCACATCTCTGCAGGGGAAAAAAATTGCCAGGCCTGGTGGCTCATGCATATAGACCCAGCTACTCAGGAGGCTAAGGCAGGAGAATTGCTTGAGCTCAAGAGTTTGAGGCTGCAGTGAGCTATGATCACACCACTGCACTCCCACCTGGGCAATAGAGCAAGACTCTGTCTCAAAAAAATAAAATTAAAATAAAGCTTATGAATTTTTTTAAAAAAGAAAAGAGGCCAGGTGTGGTGGCTCACACCTGTAATCCCAGCATTTTGGGAGACTGAGGTGGACGGATCACGAGATTAAGAGATCAAGACCATTCTGGCCAACTTGGTGAAACCCCATTTCCACTGAAAATACAAAAAAATTAGCCAGGTATGGTGCTGCGTGCCTGTAGTCCCAGCTACTTGGGAGGCTGAGGCAGGAGAATAGCTTGAATCTGGGGGGCGGAGGTTGCAGTGAGCCAAGATTGTGCCATGGCACTCCAGCCTAGGTGACAGAGCAAGACTCCGTCTCAAAAAAAAAAAAAAAAAGAAAGAAAGGAAACATACCAATTGCAGGTATGTCCTTCCTTAAACAATCTCAGGTTTCTAATCTAATAACAAAAAATTTCTATCATTAGTTTTCAAAAATACGCCCATAGGATCCCTTCCGGCTCTGAGTAAATTCAAAAGCTGATCAGGCTGGGCAAGGTGGCTCACACCTGTAATCCCAGCACTTTGGGAAGCTGAGGCCAGTGGATCACTTGAGGTCAGGCATTCAAGACCAGCCCAGCCAACATGGTGAAACCCCATTTCTACTAAAAATACAACAATTAGCCAGGCATAGTGGCAGGCTCCTGCCATCCTAGCTACTAAGGAGGCTGAGACAGGAGAATCACTTGAACCCAGGAGGCAGAGGTTGCAGTGAGCCGAGATCATGTCACTGCACTCCAGCCTAGGCAACAGAGCGAGACTCTGTCTCAAAAAACAAACAAAGCGGATCCAATTTGCAGAAGTTTGCAGCTGTCTGACACCCACACATTTTCTAGGAAAGGCCTACAGGTACAGCACAGAGTCCCAGGCCCACACAGGAAGCGAGAAGCCCTCCCGACTCCCTCTGGCCCAGGACAGGCTGGCCTGCCCCCGCACATTCTCTGCCAGGCAGCCTGACACAGCAGTTAAGGCCCAGGCTTTGGAGTCAGGTTGCCTGGGGTCAGATCCAGGCCATGTGTTCACTGGCTGTGCGGCCTTACTCACTGCTGGAACCTTGATTTTCTCATCTATAAAATGGAACTAATAATAGTGTCTTCACAAGCTGTTAGGAGACTTAAAGGATGATGCACATGGAGCACTTTCATAAACACTCCCCAAATCCTGGCTGTCTGCCTCCCTCCTGCAGGCTCCAGGCTCACTTGCCATGGTCACACGCAGGCACCTAGGCACCAGCCCTCAGTTCCTCTGTGGGGACCCCTGTGGGCAGGCAGAAGCCAAGCTAGAGAACAGGGAGGAGGGGACGGGTGCTGAGGCTCACACCTGTAATCCCAGCACCTGGGGAGGCCGAGGCAGGTGGATCACCTGAGGTCAGGAGTTCAAGACCAGACTGGCCAACATGGCGAAACCCCGTCTCTACCAATGCAAAAACTAGCCAGGGGTGGTGGTGTGCACCTGTAATTCCAGCTACTCAAGAGGCTAAGGCAGGAGAATTGCTTGAGCCCAAGAGGCGGAGGTTGCAGTGAGCAGAGATCAAGCCATTGCACTACAGCCTGGGCAACAGAGTGAGACTCCATCCCAAAAAAAACCATAAATTTTTTTTACAAAAACTGGTGGCCTGGCCGGGTGCAGTGGCTCACACATGTAATCCCAGCACTTTGGAAGGCCGAGGTGGGTGGGTCACTTGAGGTCAGGAGTTTAAGACCAGCCTTGCCAACATGGTGAAACCCTGTCTCTACTAAAAAAAAATACAAAAATTAGACTGGACGTGGTGGTGGGTGCCTGTAATCCCAGCTACTCCAGCAGCTGAGGCAAGAGAATCACTTGAACCTGAGAGGCGGAGGTTGCAGTGAGCCAAGATGGCATCTCTGCACTCCAGCCTGGGCAACAGAGACTCTGTCTCAAAAAATCAAAACATAACAAAACAAAAAAAAGCAGGTGGAGGCCAGAGTGGGTCCCCGGACCATACTTTGCTGACTGTGGAAGGTGTATGCCTGAAGAGGTTCCTTCAACCCAGGTAACAACTGAAGAGTCGTCGCTAGAGGCTCCTAGCTGTATGGAATAGTACACACACACACACATACACACATGTGCACCGGTATGCATGCACACAGCCACACCCACCACGTGTGCACACACACACACATGCACACATGTGCACCTGTATGCATGCACACAGCCACACACCTCCATGTGTGCACACACACACACATACATGCACACATGTGCAACTGTATGCATGCACACAGCCACACACCCCCACGTGTGCACACACACTCACATACACACACATATGTGTACCTGTATTCATGCACAAAGCCACACACACCCCGTGTGCACACACGCACGCACAAGCAGCCTACACAGGGCCAGTGAGCTATGCCAGCCAGTTACCCGGCACAAACTCCAGCCCTGACATGATATATATGTATGCATATATATTTATTTGAGGATGCCAGTATGGATGGAGGGGAAGCAGGTACCATTGTGGGGAGGCAGGATTGGGGGGCCCTGCAGATGGAAGATCTGGAAGATCTTTCCAACGTTCTTACCAGGTACCTTTGGGATGTGGTTCTGTACTTTCACCTGAACAGCAGTCGAGCTACTGTTTTTGAGGCTGTGATTCATCATCCAGAGGATGAAGAAGGCACCCCTGCGGCAACTTGATGGTGCTAGAGCTGGGAGCGGGACCGGCCTCCCTCGCCTTCCTGGGGAATAAACAACATCGCCCCCCGGCCACCCTGGGCAGGTAGGTAAGAAGCACGCTACAGAGAGGAAAGGCTTCTGCGTTTTCCAGCAAAGGAAGGTTTTTGTTCCCAAAGGTGTATTCCTGGGCTTCATTTACTTTTGCTCCTAGTAATATAAAATCAAAGAAGGCTGTGTGCAGTGGCGCACGTCTGTAATCCCAGCATTTTGGGAGGCCAAGGTGGGCAGCTCACCTGAGGCCAGGAGTTCAAGATCAGCCTGGCCAACATGATGAAACCTCGTTTCTACCAAAAATACAAAAATTAGCTGTGCTTGGTGGTGCATGCCTGTAGTCCCAGCTACTCGGGAGGCTGAGGCAAGAGAATCTCTTGAACCCAGAAGACGGAGGTTGCGGTGAGCCGAGATCGCGCCACTGCACTCCAGCCTGGGAGACAAGAGTGAAACTCCGTCTCAAAAAAAAATAAAAGAAAGCAAGGGCCTAACATGTCCCAGGAGAGACTGACAGTCCACACTGTTGAATAAAGTGAGTAAGAACTCGAAAGCCTGTTCGGAGGTTCACCTGGGGACCGTAACGGCTGGATGGACGTCACTCCTCATGCTTCCACACTTGTCCAGTGCAGACTTGGGAACATGCTGAGCAGGCCCAGACCAGGCCATGCTGCTGACTGAGCACTGGAGTTCCCCTGGCAGCCCCCTGGCAGCCCCTGATGCAGTGGAGGGCCCAGCGTAGACAGTGCTCTCTGTGTGAGGTCCTCACTTCTCCCCTGAAGCGGCGGGATTCTTGAAGACCTCGGCATCTTCTGGCTTAAGGGACCCTGCAAACTGTTGCAGATGAACCTCCTCGGGCTCAGCGGAGTGCCTGTCTCGAGCACTCGCCTCTCTTAAAAGGGGAACCAGGGCAAAGTTCTTCCAGTGTCTGCCTGAAACTGAAGGGTAAAGCACGATTACTACCTTGGATGCAGGAAAACACACATTTGCCTCTTGGCCTCACAAACACCTGGATAAAAGGAGGCCCAGGCCTGTGAGTGCTCCCTGAGGCAGCTGGATCGTGCCACGTCCTCTTCCTGCAACTGCTCAGAGAGCCTCATGCACTCTGGTGGCTCCTGCAATTCTCTTCCTCTACCCGACCCCGACTTGCTTGCGGACTCAAGAGAGCCCATCGCCTGCCCCTCTTGGCCTCCATTTCCTCCCTGCGCAAGTGGGAGGGAGAGGAGATCTCCAAAGAGCAATGACGAGACCCGCCCCATGAGTGGCTCAAGACCAGGGCAGCTCTGGGTGATGAGCACTACCGAGGAAGCCGGATTCCGGGTCCAGACCCACTGCACTCCAGCCTGGGCGACAGAACAAGACTCCGTCTCAGAAAGAAAGAAAAGAAAAGAAAAACAGGCGGGCACGGTGGCTCATGCCTGTCATCCCAGCACTTTGGGAGGCCGAGGTGGGAGGATCACCTGAGGTCGGGAGTTCAAAACCAGCCTGACCAACATGGAGAAACCCCGTCTCTACTAAAAATATAAAATTAGCCAGGTGTGTTGGCCCATGTCTGTCATCCCAGCTACTCAGGAGGCCAAGGCAGAATCACTTAAACCCAGGAGGCGGAGGTTTCAGTGAGCTGAGATGGCACCATTGCACTCCAGCCTGGGCAACAAGAGCAAAACTCTGTCTCAAAAAAAGAAAAAGAAAAGAAATTATAAATGTGAAGTCAAGCAACCTCCAACCATCTCCCATCCCTGCCCCAATTAACATGTCCATCCCTGTCACTGAGTCGATGTGTTTATAAATATCACAGTGTCTGTGCAATGTTGTAAACTGTTAACAACGTCATGCAAACATGATGTAAATCAACTGCAAAGTAAAACAGCGAATCCGTCAAAGATGTGGGATTTCACTAAATCAACAAGAGTGACCAGAAGAACTGCTCAAATCATGCACAAAGCTGTCTTTCGGTAGTTCTCCGACAAAGTGAGACCAGTTAACAGCTGGCCAAGAGATCATCAATAAGCATGGTTGCGTGGCACAGGGAGAATTTCCAACTGAACTCAGGAAAATCACAGGACTGCAGAAGGCCTGTGGAAAAACCAATGGGCCTCCAGCAATTTTCTAAAAATGAGCCTTTGACAAAATGGATTTTCGCTTCCAGCTATAATGGAGTATCTAGTACTGTGCTAGCCATCCTGCTGTCAGTAATCACAAAACTAGGCAACCTACATACAGCAGATGTTTTTCAGGGACAGGACATTAGGTAGCAGAAAACGGCAATCCCACCAACAACACAAACCTGCCAGGCGCGGTGGCTCACTCCTGGATTCCCAGCACTGTGGAGGCCCAAGGCGGGCGGATCATGAGGTCAGGAGATCGAGACCAGCCTGGCCAATGTGGTGAAACCCCGTCTCTACTAAAAATACAAAAATTAGCTGGGCGTAGAGGCGTGCACCTATAGTCTCAGCTACTCCGGAGGCTGAGGCAGAAGAATCGCTTGAACCCAGGATGTGGAGGTTGCTGTGAGCTGAGATCATGCCACTGCACTCCAGCCTGGGCAACAGAGAGAGACTCTGTCTCAAAAAAATAAAAATAAAAATAAAAAAATAGCACAAACTTAACAGCTAAAGATTCTTAAAAATTAAAAATTTAAAAAGGCCAGGCCCAGTGGCTCACACCTGTAATCCCAGCACTTTGGGAGACTGAGGTGGGTGGATCACCTGAGGCCAGGAGTTCAAGACCAGCCTGGGTAACATGGTGAAAGCCTGTCTCTACTAAAAAAATACAAAAATCAGCCAGGCGTGGTAGCGGGCGCCTCTAATTCCAGCTACTCCAGAAGCTGAAGCAGGAGAATTGCTTGAACCTGGGAGGCGGAGGTTGCAGTGAGCCGAGATCATGCCATTGTACTCCAGCCTAGGTGACAGAGTGAGACTTCATCTCAAAAAAAAAAAAAGTTCTGGAAATAGTGGTGATAGTTGTACAATAATGTGAATGTACTTAATGCCACTGAATTGTACACTTAAAATGATTTAAATGGCAAGTTTTAGGTGATATGTATTTTACCACAATTTTTTACAATTAAATACAAAGTAATTCAAAACAAAGTGTGCAGGGTTGCCATTATAACTCAAAATTTGTCCACCATAAACTATGCCTGCTTCGTTTTTAAGTGAATGTCCTCAATTAGCCATTTTTAATGTTTTCTATTAAATGTTTACCAGTAACTGTTAAATGGCTTTCTTTCTGGTAGTAATTTTCCTTGAGGTTTTTCTGTTTTTTATTTTTTTGAGACAGAGTCTTGTTCTGTCGTCCAGGCTGGAGTGCAATGGCTCAATCTTATCTCACTGCAACCTCCGCCTCCCGGGTTCAAGCAATTCTCCTGCCTCACCCTCCCAAGTAGCTGGGATTACAGGCGCCCCCCACCATGCCTGGCTAATTTTTGTACTTTTTTTGGTAGTGATAGGGTTTCACCATGTTGGCCGAGCTGGTATCAAACTACTGGCCTCAGGCAATCCGCCCACCTTGGCCTCCCAAAGTGCTGGGATGACAGGCGTGAGCCACCGTGCCCGGCCTCCCCGGGGTTTTTCTGCTGAAAGCATCCCCTTTCCTATCTCACCCTCCCCTCTTCTCCACCTGCCTGGATGTGTGCATGAGTGACGAGTGTTCCCGTGTGCCTGTTTGTGTTTGCACAGCCTCACAGAACTCTGACATGGCATGCACACGTGCAGAGTGAGGATCAGGGCCAAGGAGGCAGGGTGGCTCACACAAGGAGGCTGGGCGGGGCTGGCTGCGTCCCCTGGGGTGCTGAGGACAGGTGCGTGGGCTAGGGGTGCTGGCCCAGCTGCTTGCACGGGCCCAGCGCGCTGTCAGCTACATCAGCGTGCATGAGGCATTCACATCAGCCTGGGACTATGCGCATATGGCTGACGTCAGGATCTGCTCAGCGCCCAGGTCCTAGGGGGTGAGGAGCTCTGCAAGGGCCTGCAAGGCTCCCCCTGCCAATGTCGGGTCACCAGCTGAGGAGGTGCCAAGCACCAGCCCCACCCACCTCACCTCTGCTTGACCGCAGGGAGAAGCTCAGGGTGCGCTTGACGCCCTCGCAGTTGCCTGGGTCTTCGTTGATGATGCCCACGTTGGTGTTCCAGGTGGTCCAGTTCACCTCGTCCACCCTGCAGGGCGAGGGGTCAGGGCAGCGTGAGAGCTGTGCCAGCCTCCCGAGCCGAGTGCTCTGCCCACAGGCCCAGCCCAAGAAACACACACATCAGGACACAGTGGGTAGGGAGGACAGAGAGGACTTGATTTTTGGACACCATCCCCAAGGATGTGATCTCTGACCATCCTGGGAGGCCCAGGGACTTTAAATATTGGATGACAGGCTCTAACCCTGCTCACTAGACGACCCCTTTGGATACCTGGAATTTTCTGGAATTTCATGTCTGGGCCCCACCGGCTGAGATCGCAGATGGGTCCTGTGCACACCCACAGCTGAGCTCTGGACGGGCCTTATCCCTACAGCTGGCCTTGGGAGAGCACTCCGTGTTCCAGACGGGCCCAGCAGGCCCCGGGGCAGCCTCTGTGCCCACGGGGAGCCCCGAAGCTCCCAAGCTCCAACTGGGGTGAAGCCCGGCATTACCTGAAGCACCACCTGTAGTCGTCCTGGCCGTCAGGTGTGTACCCCACCTGCAGCAGCTTGCCAGAGCGGAAGGCCTTCCTCATGCACTTCAGGAAGCTCTTCTCCGTGTCCAGGATGGTGATGGCTCTCTGCAGGAAGACAGCAAGGGCAGAGGCCCGAGGGGCACAGGCTGCATCGTGGGGCCCCGTGGCTGCCAGGACCCATCTCCCCGGGGGCTCTCCCAGCCCCGGATGCCTCTGGGATGGTATCCAGAGCCCTCCATGTTGGCCTCTTTTCCGGAGCCTATCGGGGACACACTTTATGCCAGGGGGCCCAGCCCGGCCAGCCCAGACCTGCCCAGGTGCTACCGGTGCCTGCTGGGCCTACACAGGCTGCCCAAGGCATGGAACAGAATGTCCCAGACCCCGCCCTGAGGAGCTCACAAGGAGATGAGAGCAGGGCCCTGGGTGAGACTGCCTGGGCCAGGTCCTGGTTCTGTCACTAGCCGTGTGGCCTTGTGCACAGATACCCAGCTTTGCCACACCTACGCCTCAGTGCCTTCACTCAAAAATGGAACAGTATGGCCGGGCACAGCGGCTCACACCTGTAATCCCAGCACTTTGGAAGGCCAAGGTGGATGGATCACCTGAGGGTGAGAGTTCGAGACCAGCCTGGCCAACATGGTGAAACCCCATCTCTACTAAAAATACAAAAATTATCTGGGCATGGTGGCGGGCACCTGCAATCCCAGCTACTAGGAAGGCTGAGGCAGGAGAATCACTTGAACCCAAGAGGTGAAGGTTGCAGTGAGCCGAGGTCTCGCCAATGCACTCCAGCCTGGGCGACAAGAGCAAAACTCTGTCTCAGAAAAAAAAAAAAAAGGAACAGTAATAGAATCCATTTCCCAGGGCTGTTGTGAGGATTAAATGAGCTCAGGTAGGTCAGATACTTAGTACAGTACCTACCACAGAGAAAGTGCTTCTTAATAAGAACGAAACTTATTATTAGTAGTTGCGTGTGCAAATGTCAGCGACGGGGCTCAGAAAGGTAGCTGGTAGCCCTGCCCCGTGCTAGCTGCTCCCCTGAGTCTGGCCTCTGATGCCCTCCTTACACCAGGCTCCTCTGAGGCGGACAGCCTGTGGGCTGAGCCCTCTTCCTCCTTCCCTCCAGGAGCACCCAGGCCACAGCCAAGCATGCCGTCTAGAAACACCAGCTGAGCTAATCTGCCCTGAGCAGACGCTGGGCAGGGGAGCTTGCTGGGAGTCCATGGAGGGAGTTGCTGATGCTGCATCCCCGGGCCTGGCCGGGCTTCCTGCAGGGCCCATGTGCCCAGCTGTGTAAGGCAGCGGACAGAGCACCGCGCCCTCCTGGCCACTCACCCGCCCCCGCCACCCCCCCACCCACCTGGAGCTTCCAGATGCTCTTGCTCTCCTGTGCGATCTTGTTGACCGTCTCGCCCATGAGAGCGATCAGCATGTTGAGCAGGAGGATGTAGGTGAGGATGACATATGCCAGCAGCAGGATGATGAACACAGCCTTGAAGTCGTAGTTCTCGGTGAACTCCAGGTCGCCCATGCCAATGGTGAACTTGAACAGCTCCAGGCACGTGGAGTACAGGCTGTTGTAGGAGTTATCGGGTGGTCTGCAGCCAGGCGTCCGCCACCTGTGCGACGTGGACTCAGTCGGCAGAGAGTTGTTCTTCCCGTCTTCAATCAGCGTCACCACCGCTGCAGGGCATGGGGAGGGTGGGGTGCCACTGGGCAGAAGCCAATACCCCAAGTCCCCTGATATACACCCTCCTGCTCAGCCATGTGGCACCTTTGTGAGAAGTTATTCTTAAGGCATTTCTTTTCTAAAACTATCAAAAAAATTTTCACAATATGTTGTTTTATGAACTTTATCATCACCTATTAGAAAAATACATATATAAATCCATATGTGCAATGTGCATACAGCCACCACATTTGTGCAGTGCACAGCCTGCTTAACCATACCTGTCAGCTCTGGCTCCACACCTGGTTTGTCCGTCACACCCTGTCTGCCTGCATCCCTTAGAGGTCCATTATGCAACCCCGAGCACTGAACAGCTCAGAGCAGACTGGCCTCTTCCAACATTCTGCGTGCTTCTTTGGGAAGTGGGGCGCAGAGCCTGATGGCTTCCAAGGCAGTTCTATGTACCAGTATCCACTAACCCCTACAGGCCCAGTTGGTCCCTTCTGTACCTACTGAAATGCAGGGCCTTCAGATCGCCTTCAGATCCAGCTGCCCATCCCTCCCAGCCAGAGATTCTAATGCAAACTGCAGGGTGGGGACAGGGACGGTGCGCCCTGTGAACCATGTAACTCTGGGACTTGGATAAGCATCAAAGCAGACTCAAGTGCTCACAAAATGATGTGGAGGCCGTGCAGTGGCCGTCATCCCAGCCCTTTGGGTAGCTCACACCTGTCATCCCAGCTACTCAGGAGGCGAGGCAGGAGAATCGCCAGAACCCAGGAGGCAGAGGCTGCTGTGAACTAAGATCGCTTCACTGCACTGCAGCCTGGGTGACAGACCAAGACTCCACCTCAAAGAAAAAAAAAAGTCATCATTTGGCCACCATCATGGGATGAAGTGATTCAGGTAAGACTCATCAATGGATGCTAAAACTCCTGGGTAGAAATCTGGCTATTCACACAGTCTCCCAGCAACTCCCTGAAAAGTATCCATTGCAAAGGTAAATACAGTCGCTTTACAGTGGAAAAGTCTGGCCGATCTACCAACACCAAGTCATCAAAGCTAACATCTCCAGAGGTGAGACAGACGTCGTGTGACTCCCAATAAAACCTACTGAAGGGCCGGGCGCAGTGGCTCACGCCAGTAACCCCAGTGCTTTGGGAGGCCGAGGCAGGCGGATCACGGGGGGAAAAAAAAGCACTGAAGAAGACACACAGTGCTTCTTGATACTCTGGCTAAAAGCGCATGCCTGGCTATAATCATGAGGAAACCATCAGACACACCCAGATTGAGAAACACTGTGCAAAACCACTGGCCTCTACTCATCACAAATTCTAAGGTCACAAATGACCAGGGAAGACCCAGGAACTATCCCAGATAAAGGAGACTAAGGCTGGGTGCGGCGCCTCACACCTGTCATCCCAGCACTTTGGGAGCTGAGGCGGGCAGATCACTTGAGGTCAGGAGCCCTAGACCAACGTGGCGAAACCCCGTCTCTACTAAAAGTACGAAAAAGTCAGCCAGGGGTAGTAGCACCTGTAATCCCAGCTACTCAGGAGGCTGAGGCATGAGAATTGCCTGAAAGTGAGCTGAGATGGCACCACTGCCCTCCAGCCTGGACAACAGCAGGAGACTCTGTCTCGAAAAATAATGAATTAATTAGTCAATTAATTACTAAAGGAGACTAAAAAAGCATAACAATGGAACGGAATGCATGATCCAGGATTCTCATTTTCTGCTAAAGACCTTAGTAGGACAATTGATGAAACTGGAACAAGGGCTGTGGGTTCGATAATAGCGTGAATCAATGTGACCTTCCTGGCTGTGATCCTTCATCTGTGTTTATGTAAAATAACTTCTTTCTTTTAGGAAATACACACTGAAGTATTTCATGGAAAAGGGCTGATCATATCTGCAACTTATTCTGAGTCTTTTTCGTGTGTGGCATACGTGTGTGTGGGGGGGTGGTGCGCACATGCGTGTGTGCAGGGGTGGAGAAAGTGATAAGATAAAATGTGGTAATTTGGGGGAATGTGGGTGAAGAGTACAGAGAAGGTATTGGTTCTATTCTTGCAACTTTTTTGGAAGTCTAAAATAATGTCAAAATTAAAAGTTGAAAAAAAGCAACTGAGCCAAAATGTCATACAACAGGCAAGCACCTCTTCTGGCCTGGGAAATTACTTACAACTTTTTTTTTTTGAAGACAGAGTCTCACTCTATCACCCAGGCTGTGATCTCGGCTCCCTGCAACCTCTACCTCCCGGGTTCAAGAGATTCTCCAGCCTCAGCCTCCTGACTATCTGGGATTACAGGCATGCACCACCACGCCCGGCTAATTTTTGTACTTTTAGTAGAGACGGGGTTTTGCCATGTGGGTCAGACTGGTCTCAAACTCCTGACCTTGTGATCCACCTGCCTCGGCCTCCCAAAGTGCTGGGATTACAGGCTTGAGCCGCCACGCCAAGCCTGCTTAAAACATCTATGAATCACGTGTCCAAGTTCTGCGGCTCATTTCAGTGCGTCCTCTCTGTCACCGCAGACATGCACCTGCCTACCCTACTCACTCAGCTCCTGGCAGAGTCTTTAGGAGGCCCAGGCAGGCAGGAGCCCCGCCCTCCCCCAGCCCTGACCAAGCCCATTACCCGTGGAAAACCCGAACAAGAAGACGACGTAGACGAACATGAAACGGCACAGGTCTCTCAGGATCATCTGCAGGAGAGAGCGGGCTCATCAGAGCCAAGTCCAGGCCCAGGAGGAGCTGAGGGGAGGGGGCCGCGTCAGCCTGGGGGTGCATCTTGAGAACGCTAGGAGGGTTTGGTTTACTGGTTCTCAGCTTGGGGGTCTTGAGGGAGCATCCACCCTTCCCCCATAGCTTTCGTTCAGGTCGGGAGACGGAGGCCTGGTATGCAGAGGGGTCAGGTTTCAGGGGACCCCACACACACAGCTGGGTCAAGGCCAGATTGCTTGATTCTTGGAAAATGGGCTGGGAGCTAAGCCAGCCCCTTCCCGGGCAAGACAGGGAGGATGGGCGGAGTTGGTGGGACAGCGTCTCCTGCACCCATGAGGTCAGCGGGGTCCGAGGAGACCCCTGGGCACCCACCTTCTCTATCATGACGGAGTAGATGCCCATCTGCTGGAAGCCGCGGGTGTAGTACAGCATGTTGATCCAGCCCAGGGCCAGAGAGAACACCATGGAAGCCACGTACTCCTTGCGGTGGCTGAAGTACAGCACCACGGTGGCCAGCATGAACAGGGACTGCACAAAGCTGAGTGGGGAGGGGCAGAAAACTCCGTCACAGGAACCCAGGAGGCCGGGCGCCCCCAAAACAAAAGGCCGCAGGCTGCTCAGAGGCCTGGACTGCAGGGGCTAGGGATGGGCTGCCCTGATTCCTTCAGCCCAGGCATTCTCTCTCTTTTTTCAGGCAGTCTCGCTCTGTCACCCAGGCTGGAGTGCAGTGGCGTGATCTCGGCTCACTGCAAACTCTGCCTCCTGGGTTCAAGTGATTCTCCCACCTCAGCCTCCTGAGTAGCTGGGACTACAGTTATGCACCACCACGCCTAGCTAATTTTTGTATTTTTAGTAGAGACGGGGTTTCACCATGTTGGCCAGGCTTGTCTTGAACTCCTGACCTCAAGTGATCAGCCCGCCTCAGCCTCCCAAAGTGCTGGGATTACAGGTGTGCACCACCACGCCCAGCCATTCACACTGGTCTATAACTGTGCTTTCACTCATCTGCCCCCTCCTAAAGCAGTGGGTCTCCACCAGGAGCGATTCTGGCACCACCCCCCAACAAGTGAGGGGCCTTTGGCCACATATGGAGAGGTTCTTCATTGTCAAGCCTGGGGGACAGGAAGAGCTCCAGGCATTTGTGAGTAGAGGCCAGTGATGCTGCTAAATATTCTGCAAGGCACAGCAGCCCCCACCAACACAACGGAGCACGACACAGTCCAAAACGGCAACGGTGCCAAGGTCTAGGAACCCCCACCCCGTTAAAGACAGGAAACTCCCGGAAGACAGGGGCCATGTCTGTTTCATCCAGTATTCCAGGGCCAACTTCATGAATGGCAGATGGATTGACAACAAGTGGAAAGGTGAACAAGAGTATGTCTCACTTGGATTGTAATTCACGGCACAGTTCGTCCATCCCTGGCACCTGGCACAGAGTGGCCCTCAGCATTCATTCAGCCCATAAGTATCTTTTTTTTGAGACAGAGTTGCCAGGCTGGGGTGCAGTGGTGCAATCTCAGCTCACTTCAGCCTCCACCTCCTGGATTCAATCGATTCTCCTGCCTCCACCTCGAGAGTAGCTGGGACTACAGGTATGTGCCACCACACCTGGCTAATTTTTGTATTTTTAGTAGAGAGATTTTGTATTTTTCACCATGTTGGCCAGGATAGTCTGGATCTCTTGACCTCGTGATCCGCCACCCCCCACCCCCGGCCCTCGGCCTCCCAAGGTGCTGGGATTACAGGCGTGAGTCACCCCGCCTGACCCACGAATATCCATGGAGTGCCTTCTTCTATTCTTTCAACACATTCACTGAGGTCCCACTATGCGCCAGGCCCAGCATAAATGAGAGCTCACGTAAGAACCTACTGCTGTCACCTGGGACTGGACTGGAAATGAGTGCAAGTGTCACTTACAAAAGCATCTCACTGTAGCTGTCCACAAACAAGGTCTTCAGCGACGGCCGCCTCTGCAGGAAGTACTGAATCTGCAGGTGAACAGACAGAGGAAGATCCCGAGCAATGCTTGATGTGGCTAGACAGCCAGCACTCAGACACTTCCTAAATGGCACCACGATGGGGTGGCGGAGAGTGTGAAAGCAGAGATTGTGAAAAGGGTGGAACGGCATGGATCAGGCCAATGGGGTAACACTAGGTGGCCCCGTCAGTACAGATTGCTAAAAGTACACGGTGGAGCTGGGCGGTGGCTCACGCCTGTAATCCTAGCACTTTGGGAGGTTGAGGAGGGTGGATCACAAGGACAGCAGTTCGAGACCTTCATCCTGGGTAACTTGGTAAAACCCCATTTCTACTAAAAATACAAAACATTATCCGGGTGTGGTGGTGTGTGCCTGTAATCCCAGCTACTCGGGAGGCTGAGGCAGGAGAATCATTTGAACCCAGGACGCGGAGGTTGCAGTGAGCCGAGATTGCACCACTGCACTCCAGCCTGGTGACAGAGCAAGACTCTGTGTCAAAAACAAAAAATACACAGTGGATTTACAAATATACCCAGAAGTGCAGACAGGAAGGAAAATCACCAAACTATTATCAGTTGTGCACTGAATTGGGCAAATTTTTTTCTTCTGATTGGTGCTTTTTTCCTAATTTTTTTCTTTTTTCTTTTCTTTTTTTTTTTTTAAGACAGAATCTTGCTCTGTCACCAGGCTGAACTGCAGTGGCATGATCTCAGCTCACTGCAACCTTCACCTCCCAAATTCAAGTGATTCTCCTGCCTCAGCCTCCCGAGTAGCTGGGACTACAGGCACACACCACTACGCCTGGCTAACTTCTGCATTTGTAGTAGAGACTGGATTTCACCGTGTTGGCCAGGATGGTCTCGATCTCTTGATCTCCTGATCCGCCTGCCTCGGCCTCCCAAAGTGCTGGGATTACAAGCATGAGCCACCACACCCGGCCTTTTCCTAATTTTTTAAAAGAGATCAGAGTCTCACTACGTTGCCCAGGCTGGTCTCTAACTCCTGGCCTCAGCCTCCTAAGTAGCTGGGATTACAAACATGAGCCACTTTTTTCTTAATTTTTTCAGGTCCTGAGCATACTTTTTTCTTAATTTTAAGTAAGCGTTAAAATAAAAATTCTTGTAAGAAGCTGCCACTGTCAGCCGGGAGTCCTGTCCAGGACACCCACACTCTCTGCTCCCTCCCACAGGTCAACCCCACTGTTGCCAATCCCACCACACTTGCTGCATACTGTGGATTGTACTTTATTGTACTGTGAACTATGAGTGTGAAAAGAAAGACAGTTGTCTCTGTGAAGACAAAGTTCAATGACAGAACAATTCCATAAAGGTGAGTGACTTAAAAAGAATGGGTATAGCTTACACCAAAAAGACTGGGGGATAAAAATCACAATGGAGCCTGGCATGGTGGCGTGTGCCCGTAGTTCCAGCTACTCCAGAGGCTGAGGTGGGAGGATCACTTGAGCCCGGGAGACAGAGGTTGCAGTGAGCCATGATCGTGCCGCTGCACTCCAGCCTGGGGGACAGAGCAGGACTCCATCTCATAAAATTTAAAATTAAAATACTACAAGGGTTTCTGGAGTCAAAAAAAAAAAAAACACAATCATCTCAAATTCTACATTCACACATTTTTTATGCATCTAAGTTTTCACTCTTCTTTAAAGAAGCTGAAACTAGAAATCTTAGATGATATAAATATGGTGTTTGCAAGAAAGGTGATGAAAAATCTGAAATAGTGGGTCCCACATTCAAAGAAAAGATTACTCCTGCATGACAAAAAAAAAAAAATGGCCAAGGATTCCACATGGTTGAATTTCCAGTTAAAAATAAAACAATTCCTTGCCATCGCGGTGGCTCATGCCTGTAATTCAGCGTTTTGGGAGGCTGAGGTGGGTGGATCACTTGAGGTCAGGAGTTCAAGACCAGCCTGGCCAAACATGGTGAAACCCCGTCTCTACTAAAAATACAAAAAAATTAGCAGTGTGTGGTGGCAGGTGCCTGTAATCCCAGCTACTAGGGAGGCTGGGGTAGGAGAATCGCCTGAACCCAAGAGGCGGAGGTTGCGGTGACTGACATCACGCCACTGCACTCCAGCCTGGGCGACAGAGAGAGAATCTGTTTCAGAAAAAAAAGAAAAAGCAATTCCAGTATGCATGGAGAGTTTCTTCATTGCCCAGAGCTTTAACAGACTGGTTTGATTAATTAAATAACTACCAGTCATGATCCTCACTTAAGAGGCCTCCATGCGGCCTCTGTAATTAAATATTACATTCCGTGGAGAGGCCGAGTGTCTGTTTTCAAGCTTGCCTGCCTTGGGCCTGTGGCGATGCGCTGAGCACCCTTCCGCCCCCGCCGGGCCTGCCTGAAGGGCTCTCATCTTCACCTCTGCGTCTCTCAGCTCCCCAAGCGGGGCCATTAGGTGTCTGATTAATAAAAAAGTGAGGGAGCGGTCAGGGCTGCTCTTGCCTTTTTGTTTTCGTGATAATGGAAACTCATCATGTGGGAAGGAACGCTTACCCCTCGGAAAAAGAAATAGACTCCTCCTAACACAGACAGAATCTCTCCAGTAACTCGGAAATAGTCTTCAGTGTTTTCCATCTTAAAGGGAGGCTGCGAGATACAGAGAAGTCGGTCACTCCATGTAATCACTCATTCATTCAACAAACACTGGCCAGGTGCCCAGCCCTGGAATGAAGATGTAGCTCCTGCCCAGAAGGCACAGCCTCCATAAGGGGAAGGACACACAGAGACAGCATGTTATTAGGTGAGCGCCTGCCAGGAGGCCCCACTGTGGGCCTGATTCCCCAAAGTAGCCGTGTCTAGGTGCCAAGCAGAGCATCTTGCAATGCTGTGCTGCTGCCCAGTGTCCCGGCAGGCCCGGAGCTCCTCCTGGCTGGGAGCAGGGTGATGGACAGCAGGGTGGTGGACAGGTGAAGGCACTCTCACAGACCCCATGCCATACGCATCCTGCTGCCCCCCAGCCCATGGCCAGCTCCTGGTCTCCCACGAGTGTCAGGGACGCCCAATGACCATGGAGGGGGGACCATGCCGCACACACGCATGGGTGTCACGCTTGTGTTTCAGTTGTCATTTCCTGGAGTGGGTCACCATCCAGATTTCATAAGCACTAGTTTCCTAGCTTGCCTTATTAGCACGTTTCTCTTAAAAGGAAGTCATTATGTGGCCTTAATAGGTGGATAGAAATGGGATTTCATGCAATTATGAAGTTGAGTTTTTAAAGTAAATTTGCTGCTGGGTGTGATGGCTCACAACTGTAATCCCAGCACTTTGGGAGACCAAGGCAGGTGGATCACTTGAGGTCAGGAGTTCAAGACCAGCCTGGCCAACATGGTAAAACCCTGTTTCTGCTAAAAATACAAAAATTAGCCGGGTGTGGTGGCGGGCGCCTATAATCCCAGCTACTCAGGAGGCTGAGGCCCGAGAATCACTTGAACCCAGGAGGCAGGGGTTATAGTGAGCCGAGATCACACCACTGAACTCCAGCCTAGGGGACAGAGCAAGACTCCGTCTCAAAAAAAACAAATTTTTTAAAATAAAGTACATTTGCAAAGTGCCCTGGAAACAAAGGCAGCAAATGAAGAGCCCTGGGTATGGCATGTGAAAGACTCAGTCCGGAAGTTTGATGAATTCTTGGCTCTTGGCAGAGGCAAAAGTCTGGTCTGAGGCTGATTTGATGGATGGCCCAGGGCCTGGCATGGAAGTGCTCAAAACTCTAAATCCAGGTAATGAATAACAAGCAAGCGAGTGAATAAAAGAGGGCAGGTAAGCAGGATGACGGTGGTCCTGGGCTTACACCAGCCACATCCCTGCGGACTCCCAGGCCAGGGGTGAGCCATGTCCCAAGCCTGAATTCCTGCATGCTTTCTCTTTTTTCCCTTTCTCTTTTTTTTTTTTTTTTTTTTTGAGATGGAGTTTTGCTCTGGTTGCCAAGGCTGGAGTGCCATGGCGCAATCTCAGCTCACCGAAACCTCTGCCTCCCGCGTCCAAGTGATTCTCCTGCCTCAGCCTCCTGAGTAGCCGGGATTACAGGAATGAACCACCACCACACCCGGCTAATTTTTGTATTTTTAGTAAAGATGGGGTTTCTCCATGTTGGCCAGGCTGGTCTCGAACTCCCAATCTCAGGTGATCCCCCCGTCTCGGACTCCCAAAGTGCTGGGATTACAGGTATGAGCCACCACACCCGGCCCCTGCGTGCTTTCTAACCAGGCACACCTCTTCTGCAATCAGGGACCTGAGTGACCACACTCAGCCCCCAGAACCTCAAGTTAAAGGAGAGGGACTGAGAACATGGAAGGGGCCAGTCCCCAGCGCAGCCTGAGGCAGGGAAGATGGGATCAGGGAGACACGCCTCTCCAGGTGACTCCTCCATTGCTCCAGCAAGCCAGGACAGAGTCCAGGGCAGAGCCTGGGCCTGGGGTCGGGGAGGTCTCCCTGGAACATCCACGCCCCTTCCCTACCACCCGCAGCCCTGCCCACGAGGCCTGAGCTTCTGGCCATACCAAGCCAACCACCGGCCTGTAGTAGGCGGCCATGGTGAAGATGATCATGTACAGACAGTAGATGAAGAAGTTGAAGTAGAAGATGCGCTTGACGAATCTGTCCCACTTGTCCTGCAGGAGTTGGTTCAGCGGCTCCACCAAGAGCATGTCGTGGCGATTCTAGGGGGAGCAGAGAGAAGTGAGGTTCCATCCCACAGCAGGAGCCACCGGGCATGCCCACGCCAGCCTGTGGTGCTCCCCATGGCCATGTTGCCCGCACAGTCCAGGCAGGACCGCCCTCGGCCCACAGGGCAGCTGAGGCTCACGGGAGGTCTGAGCCAGCAGCAGCCAGAGCCCAGGGCTGGTCCCAGCACTGCCGCAGCTCACGGAGGGACCCGGCCTCTTGGCCTCAGTGTCCCCAAAGGTGCAGGGAATGGGGTGAAACTGACAAACTCTGAGTGCTCACTGAATGGCCCACAGCACTGCCCAGCAGCCTGTGCCCACATGTCTAGTAACTCACTCCGGAGAGCCCTCGGTAATGGGAAGTAGCTGGCTCAGGCGGAGCCTGGCATGGGGGCTGAGGGCAGGCAGGAAAGAGCCTTCGGGTCCTCACTTCTCACATGTCCAGCCTGGGTCGGGCAGGGCGGCGGGGAGCTAGGAGACCCTCCTGCAGGGGGAGGGCCCAGTGCCGGGTGCCATCATTACAAGTATGCTTCAGGGCAGATGTCTGATATCCAGAGATTTTGATAAAGTTCAAAGAGGCCAGACGCCGTGGCCCACGCCTGTAATCCCAACACTTTGGGAGGCCGAGGCGGGGGATCACCTGAGGTCAGGAGTTTGAGACCAACTTGGCCAACATGGTGAAACCCCATCTCTACAAAAATACAAAAATTAGCCAGGCATGGTGGTGGGTGCCTGTCATCCCAGCTACTTAGGAGGCTGAGGCGAGAGAATTGCTTGAACCTGGAAGGCAGAGGTTGCAGTGAGCCGAGATCATGCCATTGCACTCCAGCCTGGGCAACAGAATAAGACTCCATCTCAAAAAATAAGATAAAATGGTAATAATAAAATAAGTTCAGCTGGGTGCAGTGGCTCACACCTGTAATCCCAGTACTTTGGGAGGCGAAGGTGGACAGATCAGCTGAGGTCAGGAGTTCGAGACCAGCCTGACCAACATGGTGAAACCTCATCTCTACTAAAAAAACAAAATTAGCCCGGCATGGTTACAGGCGTCTGTAATCCTAGCTACTTGGGGGCGCTGAGGCAGAAGAATTGCTTGAATCTGGGAGGCAGAGGTTGCAGTGGGCTGAGATGGCACCATTACACTCCAGCCTGGGTGACGAGAGCAAAGCTTTGTCTCAAAAAAAAAAAAAAAAAAAATCTACAAGCCCTGGCATGAAGTGAAAAAAAAAAAAAATAGTTGTATATTCTGTATAACCTGATCCCATTTCTGTGAACAAAATGAAACTACGCATTCTGACATAGTATCAAAGGGGGGTCCGTTTTGTGTGGGTGCCTCTGCAACGTTTCCATTTTGACGGGATGATCACAGAGTGTGCTTGCTCTGCTTAGGGAAAACTCAGTGGGCGCGAATGGGGACCCCAAGGCTGCAGGGCCTGGGCCCGGGCAGTAGCTTTCACTCGTGAGATGCCAGCTGGAGCTGGAGCAGGGGCTGGGGCTGGGGCTGGGGCTAGGGCTGGGGTTGGGATTGGGCTGGGACAGGCTGAGATTGGGCTGGGACGGTGCTGGGGCTGGGATTGGGGCTGGGATTGGGGCTAGGATTGGGCTGGGGTGCAGAGGTCGAGAGGCCCTCCCTGGCTTGCCCGGCCACTCACAGGGGTCTCGCTGCTGCTGTAGGCGATCACTTCCAGCACTGAGTTCTTCTCACACGTGTCAATGCAGGACAGGTCGTAGAGTGAGGAGTGCACGGGTCCGTAGGCCCACTCGGTGAACTTCCTGGACAGGTGCCTGCACTCGGGCTCCTGGATCTCCCTCTGGAGAATATAGGCCAAGACCTGCCCCCAGGGATCAGGAGCCCGTCAGAGGCCAGCCAGGGCCCAGCCCTAGACAGCACCCCAACAGCCAGCTCTGCTTCCCAGCCCAGCTGGTGGCCCCACCCAAGCCCCAGGTGAGTCTCCACCCCCTCCTGACCACCATTAAGATCAACCAGCAGGCCAGGTGCAGTGGCTCATGCCTGTCATCCCAGAACTTTGGGAGGCCGAGGTGGGTGGATCACCTGAGACCAGGAGTTTGAGACCAGCCTTGCCAACATGATGAAAACCTGTCCCTACTAAAAATACAAAAAATTAGCCAGGCATCGTGGTGGGCGCCTGTAATCCCAGCTACTCGGGAGGCTGAGGCAGGAGAATCGCTTGAACCCGGGAGGTGGAAGTTGCAGTGAGCCAAGATTGTGCCATGGCACTCCAGCCTGGGCAACAAGAGCAAAACTCTGTCTTAAAAAATAAAAAATCAACCTGCCGCTGCCTCAGATGCTACCTGCACTACAGCAGGCCTGGCATCCCCTCACCACGAGTCTCAGCTCTACCATCTTACCATGAAGAACAACTGTGGGTCATTCTCAAAAACCTCAAACCAGAAAGAAATAAAGAGAATGCAGGAAATGAGAGCCAGATGGGGTGGCTTATGCCTGTAATCCCAGCTACTTGGGAGGCTGAGGTGGGAGGATCAGTTGAGGCCAGAAGCTGGAGACCAGCGTTATCACCTAAAGCATTTCCTGCATGTCATGGAAAAACACCAACAGCTTTTTCTTTTTTCTTTTTCTTTTCTTTTTTTTTTTTTTTTTGAAACAGAGTCTTGCTCTGTCACCCAGACTGGAGTGTAGTGGCGCAATCTTGGCTCACTGCAACCTCCGGCTCTTGTGTTCAAGAGATTCTCATGCCTCAGCCTCCTGAGTAGCTGGTATTACAGGCGTCTGCCACCACGCCTGGCTAATTTTTGTATTTTTAGTAGAGACGAGTTTCACCAGGTTGATCAGACTGGTCCAAACTCCTAACCTCAGATGATCTGCCCTCCATGGCCTCCCAAAGTGCGGGAATTACAAGCATGAGTCACGGCGCCCACCACAACAGCTTTTGTTCTGTCCCACCCTAGACTGACCCACCTCCATCGCTCAACACCCCGAGCCACCCGTGTCTTGTTGCTGATACTCAGAGCTGGAAATCTAAAATGGTCACATCAGCCATGCAGGCTCCCAACTTCTCAGACTGACTCAGCCCTTCAGGCTGGTGCAACAGAATCAGAGTCCCGCACGCACAGAGAGTGATGCCAGCCTCTGCAGCGAGCCCACAGTCCCCTCCCATGCCACCGTCCCCGCATGGCAGCAGCCTGGGCCGGACTCCTCCTACCCCGATCTTGCCGGTCCCAGCGGCGAGAGCCAGCGGCGTCATCCCCTTCCTGTTGGTGAGCTCCTCCAACTTCAGCGTGGGGTGTAGCCGGGCCCCCAGGATCAGGAGCTCGTTGTACATGCTCGTCACAAACTTAGTGTTGTCGGCCGAGTTGTCAGCCACCTCCACCAGGGCGTGCAGCACCGTGTTGCCCACCGAGTCCCGGGCGCTGATGTCCGCCGGCTGCCAGGAGTTCTGCAGTAGGAACTTCACGATGCCCAGCTGGTTGGTGCAGGCGGCCAGGGACAGGGGCAGCTCACCTGCATGAATACAGGCCCAGGTGGGCCTCTGGAGGGAGATCCAGCTGGCCCTGAGCTACCCGCCCTGGGATCCCTCTGTCTCTGCCCAAACCTCCCCCTAGCAAAAGCCAAAAAGGCAGGGTCGGCCACAGAGTTTCCCTACCGAAGTAGAATCCCGGCCGCCCTTCGGTTTTCTTGAAGAAGTCCCCATTGGCTGCAGCCTGGACGTCTGCCCCGTTCTCCACCAGGAGGGTCACCAGTGCCATGTTCCGCCTCTCGATGGCGATGTGCAGTGCCGTCTGGCCTACGGAGGACGCGAACGGTGGGCTTGTGATCGCAGTCCCGCAGGGCTGCCTGGGCAGATGCTGGGAAGGGCTCTGGGCGGGCAGCAGCTGCTGCAGGAGGATCTGGGCAGAAAGTGCCTGGAGGACCCCCCACTGCAGGAGGCCAGGCCAGCATCCCCCAGGGGGCCCATCGGGGCCCTGAGGCAGGGGACCCCTGGGAACAGGAGATACCGGGTTGGAAGCCAGAGGAGTCAAAGTTGCCCCCAGGGCAATGAACAGTCGCAGAAAGAAAGGCCAGAGGCTTTTCTTCCAGGGACAGGGACCATCCAGTCAGCGGGGGAGGCAGGGACTTCCCAGGGTCATGGGAGTAGACATCAGATGCGGGAGGCAGGGACTCCCTAGGATTCGGAGCCACCAGCGCAGTGGCTGAGACAGGGAGTAAGGAACCCAGGGGAGCCAGCGGGCCCAGGCACAGCTGTGCCCTCGTGGCTCCCTGTGTGCCGGACTGAGCTGTGTCCGGCCCGCCGCCCTCCTCACCCCTGTAGTAGCTGTCGGTGTAGCTGGCGTTGACGAACTCCTTCAGGCTGTCCGTCTGCCGCGCGATCTCCAGCAGCAGGGGAATGGTGTCGTTCTGCCCGCTGTGAAGGTTGAGCATGGCTTTCAGCAGACAAGTCTTCCCCGTCTCCGGGTCTGAAAGACAGAGAGAGAGGGCAGGTCAGGCCGGCCGGGGCTGGTCCCTCCCCGGAGCCCACGCGGGGGCCACCTTTGAACTCGCTGTCCGTGAGCTGCTTCTTGCTCTTCTGCAGGAACAGCAGCAGGCTCTCCAGCTCCTGGCAGTTGTTCTGAGCCACGGCTTCGAAGATACTCCTGCGATCATAGAGCCTGAGGGTCTCCTCAGTGCCAGCGGTGACAGAGTCCTGGGACAGCTGCCTGCAGGCCAGAAAATGCCCCGGTCTCATCCCCTGGTCTCTGTTCGGCCCTCAGGCCTTCGGAGATTGTCAAGGACACACAGGTAACCCCAAGGCAAACTAAAAGTGGGGAAAATGATATAAAAGCTACCCTCCTGGCCGGGCGGGGTGGCTCACACCTGAAATACCAGCACTTTGGGAGGTTGAGGTGGGCAGATCACGAGGTCAGGAGTTTGAGACCAGTCTGGCCAACATGGTGAAACCCCGTCTCTACTAAAAATGCAAAAATTAGCCGGGCATGTCGGTGTGTGCCTTTAATCTCAGTTACTCGGGAGACCGAGGCAAGAGAATCACTTGAAACCGGGAGGCAGAGGTTACAGTGAGCTGAGACCGCGCCATTGCATTCCAGCCTGAGCAACAGAGCATGATTCCGTCTCAAAAATAAAAATGAAATAAAAAATAAAAGCAACCCCTCCGTCTAGGTGACTGTCAGAAAACCAATATAACAGGGACAGTGGGGTGCATGTGTCCCCGTTCTGCCCCCACCCTGTCTATAGACACCATCTAGAAAGTCATCCTCCTACTCCCAGACCACTGGCTTCTCCACCTGCTCGGGTGCTCAGGAGGCAGGAGCCTGGTGGGGACGGGGGAAGCTGGCGGCAGGGGTACAGACAGCCCCTGCTGAGGGAAAAGGTAGCCTCACACTCCCTGGAAATCAGCCAGCCTATGGCCTCCCTGCCCTGCCTGGGAGCTCACTGGAGCTGTTCTGTGCTCTCGAAAAGCCTCCTGCCCTTGAGCTTTTAGACTTCAAGTCCAAGTGTTTGTGGCTGGTAGGGATTGCAGCCATGGACACCTAGACCCAGCACACACACCAGCCCCGTGACTGTGCACCCCATGAGGTCCCAGGAGGAAGGATGCTGGACCAGACCACCTCTAAGGCTCTCCAGCCCCCGGCTTTGTGACATTTAGCCCAGAAGCCAGACCCCCCTGTGGCATCTCTGTGGCCAGCTGGGTTCCTGGCAGGGAGGGTCTCCAGATGCAGACTTACCTGGCACAGGTGGGGCCGTCCCCGGGCCTCTGGATGGTGATGACAGGGCTGACTGTGATGGTGGGGCAGGGGACCAGCTCGCCTTCCTCATGGGGGCAAGCCGCCGGGAAAGCCTCCTCCCAGTTGCCCTTCCCAAAGAGCCGGGCGCGGCTCCTGGCCGTGGAGAGATGGGGCTTGGTTGGAGGTGGCCCAGGGTCGGGGTCTCCATCGGGGGGTTCTGGGCAGGCGTCCTGCTGGAGTGGGGCCGCGGCCGCCCCTGAGTCTGTGCTGCGCTGTTTCTTCATCCTTGCTGGATCCTCTGCGGCCCAGTGTGCAGCCTGCAGGCAGTCAGCACGCCGGGGTTGGTCCCAGCTTGAGGACTGCTTGTCCTTAGACCCCACCTGCCCTCCTTGCTGAGGGTCCTGGGAAGCAGGGTCCCAAAACTCCAACTGGCTGCTGCTGCCAGCCCCCCAGAACTGAAGTGCTGTCAGGACTGAACCTCTCACCCCAGAGGCCCCAGAGGTGAGCAGGCTGACAGCGTCCAGGCAAGTCCTGTGGCCATGGACATTGGCCGTGGAGGGGGACAGGCCCCGGCTCGGAGCCGTCTGTGGTTCTGGGTTAGACCCATCCCTCCTCCTCTCAGGGCCCCAGGTGCCCACTCTGCGGAGTGAGGTTGATAACCACCGCGCTGCCTCCCTCCCCAGACAGAACAATGGAAACAGCCAGGGTGGCCGTCACTGGCTGAATTCAGGGAGGCTTTCGTGATGAGACGCCCGAACAGCAAAAGCCGACTGTGTGCCTGGAACAGGGTGAGCAGCAGACACTGGCACACCCACGCTACACCATGGGCCTTCAGTGCCACAGCTCCACACACCACACTGGGGCCTGCGGTACCACACCTCCACACACTGCACTGGGGCCTGCGGTGCCACAGCTGCACACACTGCACTGGGGCCTGTGGTGCCACGGCTCCACACACCGCATTGCTGCCCTGCAGTGCCATGGCTCCACACACCGCATTGCCAGCCCTGTGGTGCCATGGCTGCACACACTGCACTGGGGCCTGCGGTACCATGACTCCACACACTGCACTGGGGCCTGTGGTGCCACAGCTGCACACATTGCACTGCCTGTCCTGCAGTGCCATGGCTCCACACACCACACTGCCTGCCCTACAGTGCGACGGCCGCACACACTGCACTGGGGCCTGCGGTGCCACGGCCGCACACACTGCACTGGGGCCTGCGGTGCCACGGCCGCACACACTGCACAGGGGCCTGCGGTGCCACGGCCACACACACTGCACTGGGGCCTGCAGTGCCATGGCTCCACACACTGGCAACCAGGGGCCTGGCTCGCCTCTGCTCTTCAACCTGGTGGCCGCAGCCACTAAGCTTATAGAGATTTTGGATTTTGTGATTTTTGTCATTTTCATGAATCAGTATGTGTCAAGCATCCTGGCCTTGAAAGTTTAGGCTTTTTATTTTTTTTTGAGATAGTGTCTCTCTCTGTCGCCCAGGCTGGATTGCAATGGGGGGATCTCGGCTCATTGCACTCCGCCTCCCGGGTTCAAGTGACTCTCATGCCTCAGCCTCCCGAGGAGCTAGGATGACAAGCCTGTGCCACCATGCCTGGCTCATTTTTGTATTTTGAGTAGAGATGGCAACATTTAGGCTTTTGGAGCTGGTGGGTCTTCCAGGCCTGAACACCTGGAGATGAGCGGGCAGCAGCCCATGTCGTTGGTCAAGTGAGCAGATGCGAGTTTCCACTCTCGTCCCCGCCCCGTTCCCAGGCTCCCTTTTGCTGTGGCTGGGCATCCCCACTCCCCGGCACCCAGGGCTGGCCCACACATTCCTCCCGTAGCCTCTGCTCCCCTTGGGTCTCCACCTAAGGCCTTTTTCCTCCTTCTGCCCTTTCGCAAATCCTACCACCTCTCAGATGCTACTTCCCCTCAGGATCCAGCACTGATGCTGCCTCCTCCATGAAGCCCCCAGTTCCCTGCCCTGGTCACGCTTCCCACTATCCTCCGCAGAGTGGCCCGGCCCACTGACCGTCCATCCCACATGGCCCACCATGTGGCCTAGCAATTGCTTCTGTCACTGCTGTATTTCTCCATCTCTCCTGTGCCCTGTGACCTCCTCCAGGACAGGGACCTTGCCTGATCCATCTAAGAAGAAGCTGTACTGGGCCGGGCATGGCAGCTCACACCTGTAATCCCAGCATTTTGGGAGGCCGAGGCCAGTGGATCACCTGAGGTCAAGAGTTCGAGACCAGTCTGGCCAATATGGTGAAACCCCCATCTCTACTAAAAATACAAAATTAGCCAGGCGTGGTGGTGGATGCCTGTAATCCCAGCTACTCAGAAGGCTGAGGCAGGAGAATCGCTTGAACTCAGGAGGTGGAGGTTGCAGTGAGCCAAGATCAAGCCACTGCACTCTAGTCTGGGCGACAGAGTGAAACTTCATCTGAAAAAAAGAGAAGCTTCGCTGGGTGCTGGGCACGAGGGGGAAATGAGAGTGATCAGACCCTTCTAATCCCCATTTCCTTAGGAAGTCAGGGAGACTAATGCTCTGGCAGCGGCTAGATTCCGGAAAACAGCTGCAGAAGCGACGAGAGGCCTCTCCAGTCCTGCATTTGCTTTTTAAAAAGATATATCATCAGGTAGCCTCCCAGGCCAGAATAGCTCAGAGAAACTCCCAAGTCCTACATTTGCAAGTGAAAATCCAGGCAGCGAAACTGCAGAGCTCATGGCTGGGCCACGGCCATAAACCAGCTAGGTTCTCAAGCCAGATCCGTGAGCAAACAGGCAGCCTCACCACCGCACAGACTACGAGCAGGACCAGCGCTGGCTGCCGGCCATCTTCCTGCCTGCCTGTTGATCCACTCTCAACAGACCTGAGTCTGGCTCTGACTCACCCGTCAGGCGGACACCCTGCAGCAGGAAGTGATCCTGGCCACAGAAAGCCGCTTCCCTCATCCCATCACTCAACACCCATCTACTGAGTCCTCCTCCTCAGAGTCCAGCCCTGTGCTGAGGGCATACAGAGGAGTCAGCCCCAGCTGAGAAAGAAACCTGCTCCTGGCCGGCAGAGGGACTGCCAGGAGGAGTAGGGGGCAGGGTGCTGGGGAGGGTTCCATGGAGTTGGTGACATGTGGGAGAGAGGCAGGAACTCTAGAGCAGCTGAAGAAGAGGAAGTCACAGACAGGAAGACAGGCACAGGGTTGGAACCAGATGGCCGACAGCCTTGAACTGCAAGGACCCGAAAGCCGATGCTGTTGCGTGGACGGCGGGAAGCTGTGCATAGCTTTGGGAGCCTGGGGGCTGGGTGCTAGTCTGTGCTTTCTGAAGATAACACCCTGGCAAGGACTGTTCATAGCCCGGGGAGGCTGGCAGCGCTTACAAGGCACCAGAAGTGAATGAGAATCAGAATAATGGACGTGTTTGAGCACATGCTATGTGCAAAGCAAACACGGTTCTGAGCACTTGCATTCCTTCACTCGCTCAATTCCCACAATGTGTGCCAGAGGGAAATACTTCATAGATGAGGAAACTGAGGCACGGGGCAGTTATGCCACGTCCCCGAGGTCACGCAGAGGCCGAACCCGGCCTTGATCCCAGGCAGGCTGGTTCCAGCATCTCCAATACTCTACCTTCATGCTGGAGGTCTGGGCTCTTTCTCAGCTGTTAAACTCAGACCCAGACCCCACAGCAGGGTCTGGGGGAACCATCAGAAGAGGCCCTCTCACCCCTGGGGCCAGGCAAAAGACCTGAACCTGAGGCACCCTCCCGCTCACACAAGCAGCTTAGGAACCCCAAAATGCAGTGTGACTAAGACCCAGGCCATACCCACGCCTGGCTATCCCAGAGATGTCCGTGGTCTCCAAGAATAAGCTAATCTCCAACACTCAGCCCTAGCAGCCAGCAAGGGAGCACCTGTTACCCGGAGCCTCTGTGAACCTTTCACAACGTTCTCCGCGAGCAGCGCTGCCTCTTCCTCCGATGGGTCCCAGTCCTACCAAACCCAGCCAACAGGAAGCAGCCGGATTGTGCTATCATTCAGTCAGTCGACAAATGCCGACTCTATGCTGCACACTTTGCACCTGACTCCCTCCTGGAAACCAAGCTTTTTCCAGGGAACGGGGCGGGACAGGAACCAAGGAGCCATGTGCCCTGCGCAGGGCGAGGGAACAGGGGCAGGACAGTCCTCCACTGCCAGGCCTAGAGTGTACCCTGCACCTGAGCCCGTGATGATGCCCCTGTCCCCGCAAAGCATTCTACAGGGGTCAGGGAACTTCGGCGGTGATTTAGGCAAACGAGCGTCGGCTGTGTGATGGAGACGGTGATTCTGGTTTACACAAGACTCACAAACTCATCAATCTGGACTACAGGACAATCCTCAGCAGGTCAATGCTGCCCACAGAGACTGGGTTTGGTCTCTGAGTCTTTCTCAACTCCAAAGCCGGGACGGACACTGCCCCCCATCTGGGGGAAAGATCCCTTCTCTTCCCAGTGCAGGTGAGACAACCTGGGGTATGGCTCCCCCACTCCTCTGTCTGCCCAAAGCATCCATCCCTAACAAGCAGCCCTCCAAGTTCCTGGGAGCACCTCCTGCTCACCACTGGGGACTTTCTGGACACTGGGAGAACACTGGCCCAGGGCCCAGCCCGGGTTATTCTCAAGAGTCCCTTCTCTCAAAGGGCGGCGGTGGGCTGCGGGCTTGCCAACCCATGGGGGAGGAACACAGAGATACAAGAGAAGCCTGGGAACCCAGAACGCCTGTGTCCCAGCCCTGTGTTCGTGCACTCCACAGAGAAAGCCTCCAGCCACAAGCCAGCAACCTCAGCAGCCAGGCTGCAAGAAGGATGAGACGACCACGTCCGCTCCCCTCCCGGGTGCTCACGAGGAGCCTGGCAGAGCGCACCACAGCTTCACTTCGGTCTCACAACCACCTTGCAGGCAGCCCTGTTACTATCTCCGTTTTCAGACCGGGTAACCATGGCACAGAGAGGCGAGTTGAGCTGCCCACAGCCACACAGCTGGAAAGTGGCAGCTTTTGGCCACTCTCACTGTGCCATCCTCACAGCTAACAGCTGCCTGGGCCATCAGACAAAGAAACGGACTCACCAGCTAGTCGCAGGCACACCCCAGACCCATGGGTGCTCGTGGGCTCGAAGGCGGTTGCTACTCGAAGGGAGAGTAGGAGAGAAGAGTGGCCTCCCTGCCTCCGCGAGGGTCCCGGGCCCTGCCCTGGCAGCTGCTGCCTGCTCTGGCAGGAGTGGGCTGTGGGCACACTTTGGCACTCAAGGAAAAAGAGCTTCCAGCGATGCAAGCAGCTGCCTTTGCTGCGGCTCCGATTCCCAGAGGATCCCAAAGCTTTTCCCATCATTTTTGCCCTTTTTCAGAAACCACTTAGCCGCTGCCCCTCCTCCAGGCGTGCCAGGGCTGGAGAGCACTTACCAGAGCCAGCCAGAGCTGCAACCTCTGCTCTCAGGGAAGGAGGGCGCTGCTGGGCCGCCCAAGCCCGCGGCTCCTGCGCTCTGAGGTCTGGGAAACAGCTCCGCAAATGCACATTCACAGTCGGTGACGGTGAAACCAGTGTCCTGCAACTGTCCCATGTTCAAAATGAAGAAGGAGTGGACGGTCCTGCGGTCCATCACACAGTGCTGGCTTTGAGACTCTGCACAACCTTGAACCCGTCCCCAACTCTCTTAGTCCTCTCGTTCCTGGCCGCCCAAACCTGGAGTAGGGGTTGGGGGCGAGGGGGGCTTCTGGGTCAGCCAGGTCCCAGCCTTTCCCAACTGGGAGTTCTTCAGGGAACCACAGAACACAGACAATGATGACTATTTTCTCACTCCACTTCGAACCACCCTAGATGCACAGAAGAGAAGATCCCCCCAAGAGAGAAACGTGCAGGAGAGAACCACGCACCACGGAGAGCTAGAACCATAGGCCTCACTCTCCCCCAGACCCCGGCTGGGAAGGGCGGCGAGGACAGGACGAGGGAGGCATCCAGACTGCGGCCCCAATGCCCCACAGAAGCCATCACAGTCACCGCTGCAGGACTCCAGCAAGCCGCACCGGGCCGCCCAGCCTGCAGGGAGCAGCCACTGCTGGAGAAGCCCTCTCAGCCATGCCTGGGTCCCCTGAAAGCTCTGGCCCCTGAGCCAAGGCATTGAAGTGTGGCCACCCCATCAATTCCGCACGTCAGTTGACAAAGACATTTCCCAAACCCACTCTAGTGGGCCGTACAGCAACCCTGAGCAGTGAGAGGGCAAAGGCTGTCATATCCATTTTACAGGTGAGAAATGTGTGAAGCCAGGCAATTAGACCACTGATAATTAGATAACTGCCCAGGCCACACTGTTGGTCTAGGCATAAAAGCCAGGCCCGTGCCACCATGCCACACCCCCACCATACCCCTTGCTTAGCCAACTTTTTTTTGAGATAGAGTCTTGCTCTGTTGCCAGGCTGGAGTGCAATGGCGCAATCTCAGCTCCCTGCAGCCTCCACCTCCCGGGTTCAAGTGATTCTCCTGCCTCAGCCTCCCAAGTAGCTGGGATTACAGGCACATGCCACCACACCTGGCAAATTTTTGTATTTTTAGTAGAGATGGGGTTTTACTATGTTGATCAGGCTGGTCTCGAACTCCTGACCTCAAATAATCCACCCGCCTCAGCCTCCCAAAGTGCTATGATTACAGGTGTGGGCCACCACTCCCAGCTGCTTAGACACCTTTTTACGCTATGTGTGCCTGTAAGCTTCAGTTAATATGAACCTTAGAATTCATTCTTGTTTATAAATTGTGGGAAAATATATGTAAGAAAATGTACTGTATTAACCATTCTTAACAGTACAGTTCAGTGTCACTGTGCGCATTCACATTGTTGTACAACCATCAGCAACATCCATGCACAGAACCTTTCCATCATCCCAAACTGAAACTCTGCACCCATTAAACGCTAACTGCCCTTCCCAGCCCCAAGCCCCTAACGACCACCATTCAACTTTCTGTCTTGATGAATTTAACTATTCCACGAGTTCTCTGATAAGGAATCACACAGTATTTGTGTTTTTGTGACTGGTTTCTTTCACTTAGCATAATGTCCCCAAGGTTGATCGTGTTGTAGCCTGTGACAGAATTTCCTTCCCTTTTAAGGCTGAGCAATAGTCCCCTGGGGCGCGGGGCGGACGGACCGTTTGCTTGTCCACTCAGCAGGTGATCAACACTTGGCCACGGTGACTCGCGCTGCCATGAACACGCGCCTGCAAACATCTGTTCCTGTCCTGGCTCTCTATTCTTTTGGGCACACATAGACCCAGAAGTGAGATCTGTAATATCTGAGAGATTCAACAGTGGGGACCCCTCACCTCTCTAGTCCTCTGGGATCATTTCCTTCTAATGATGTGGGACAGAGCAGGGGCTGGAAAGGGGAGGGTCACATTTCTTCTCCAGAACCATTGCCTTAGCCTCCAAAGTGATTTCTGCCTCCAGTAACGACAGTACCGAGCCGGGCGCAGTGGCTCATGACTGTCATCACTTCGGGAGGCCGAGGTGGGCATATTGCCTGAGCTTAGGAGTTTGACACCAGCCTGGCCAACATACTAGAACCCTGTCTCTACTAAATACAAAAAAAATAGCTGGGCATGCCAGTGCACGCCTGTGATCCCAGCTACTCGGGAGGCTGGGGTGGGCAGAGTGACTGAGCTCAGGAGTCCGAGACCAGCCTGGCCAACATAGTGGAACCGTCTCTACTAAAAATAAAATTTTAAAAAATAGCTTGGTATGGTGGTGCATGCCTGTAGTCCCAGCTACTTGGGAGGCTGAGGCATGAGAATCACCTGAACCCGGGAGGCGGAGGTTGCAGTGAGCCGAGATGGCACCACTGCGCTCAGCCTGGGCCACAGAGCGAGACCCCATCTCAAAAAAAAACAAACAAAAAAAACACAAAGCGCTGTCTCCAGTGAACACAGCACACGTCACTGAACGTGTCTACCCCCTTGTTAACAGCGCCTGTGGTACTGACGGTATCATCAGAGTCTGCAGAGTGCCCAGTGCCTGCTCCAAAGCCTGCAGGGGAAACCCTGGCCCTCCTCCCACACTGGCGGCTCCTGCCAGGACTCCTGGGTGGCTCTCCTCCTCTTGCTGTTCCTTACACACAGGGCTCCCAGGACCTAGTCTGCAGCCTTACCATCTCCTGCTCCACCACCGTCCTTGGAGACCTTCCCCCGGCCCCTCTCAGGACCCGTCTGATGTGTCCAAGTCACCAACTGCTTCATCCAGTGTCCACCTGGCCCTCTCCCTGAGCTCCATCCCTGCCTCCTGGAATCTGCAGGTGGAGCCCACAAGCCCCTCCCCCGGTATCTCCCATGACGGTCTCCTCCTCCCTCCACATCCACTCCCCCAGGCCGTCTGCTGCCTGTAAAGGCACCAACTTCCTTCTGGTCACCAAACCCGGTGCCCCTTGTTACCTCCAACCTCTCCTTCTCTGCCCTCTCTGGGCTGTGTCTGTGGCTTCTGTCCATCCCTCCTCTACCTGGAAGCTCCTTCTTCTCACCTGAACGACCAGAACTGCTTCCTTTCCCTGGTCCAGCCTCCCACAACCCACCACCTCCAGATCAGCAGTGCTGGGGCTTCATCCTGATCATGCCCCCTTGCCTCTCAGGGGTCCCCACTGCCAAGCAAAGCCCTGCCCCCACACCCGGAGCCCACAGACGCAGTCTCCTCTCCCACTGTGACCCACCTTCTGCCACCTGACATACCCCTTCCCAGACACACTGTGCTGCCCCCACCCTTTCCCCACCCTCCTTCACCCCAGGACCCCATTTAACCCATCTTCAGGTGTGAGGTGAGCCCCAGGGATGATCAAATCCCACCTCTTCCCAAAGTCCTCCTCCTCAAGGGCCCCAGCAAAAAGAGCTCACTTCTCACTGTTGTTTTTTTTCTAAGTGGTAGGATCTTGCTTTGTCACCCAGGCTGGAGTGCAGTCACACACAATCATAGCTCACTGCAGCCTCCACTCCTGGGCTCAAAGGATCCTCCAGCCTCAACCTCCCAAGTAGCTGGGACTACAGGTGTACGCCACCATGCCTGGCTAAATCTTTTTCCCCACGGAGTCTTGCTCTGTCTCCCAGGCTGGAGTGTAGTGGCTCAATCTTGGCTCACAGCAACCTCCACCTCCTGGGTTCAAGCAGTTCTCCTGCCTCAGCCTCCCGGTAGCTGGGACTATGGGTGGCACCACCACACCGGCTAATTTTTTTGTATTTTAGTAGAGATGGGGTTTCACCATGTTGGCCAGGATGTCTTGATCTCCTGACCTTGTGATCCGCCCGCCTCAGCCTCCCAGAGTGCTGGGTGACAGGCGGGAGCCTCCACGTCTGGCCTTTTCTGTTTTTTAAATTTTTAAATATTTTTTGGTGTTTTTTTATTTGGAGCAACAGTCTCCCCATCTTGCCCAGGCTGGTCTCAAACTCCTGAGTTCACATGATCCCCCACCTCAGCCTCCCAGCATGCTAGGATTACAGACATGAGCTACAGCACCCAGCTCCAGGAGCGCTCACTTCTAAACTCCTACAGGAACTTCACCCAATGCGCTCCCTACGGCAATTGGCACAGAACCTACGGCCACAGTGAAAACACAATCGTGGCTGTGCGTGTGTGCTGAGTTTGTCTAAAGTCCTGGGTGCTGGCATGAGCGCCTCATCTGTACTATTTCATCAGACCCTTGCAAAGAGTTCATGAGGTGAGTGCAATTTTGTCCCCTTTTACGGATAAGGAAATGAAGCACAGACAGGCGATGAACCTGCCCGAGGACGGTGACGGCAATACTAGTCTCATCTGGAGCGTTCTAAATCCTGTACTGACATTTAACACCATGATTTTCTTGTGTCTCGCTTTGCAGATTTTAAGCGTCTCCAGGGTGAGGTAAGGCTCTCGAGCCTGCCACCCCGTCCCTGAACCTGGCCCACACCTTGCCCGAAGCAGCACTCAGGAGCTGTTTGTTGGCTTGGCTTCTGGCTTTATCTGAACAGCATGGTCACCAAATGATTCCTCTAAAACTCTCGACATGGTGGCGGGGAACGAGATCTCCGGGCTGGCCATCATGGCCATCAGTGTGGTTTTCTGGGTCATCATTTCAAACAGGATATTCTTGCAACTATGTAATGATGTACCCATTAAAACTCTTTGTGAGTAGAGGAGTTTTAATGACTTCTGGGAGGGAGGGCGTTTCTCCAAATTCAGGTTTGATGCGGCCGAAAGGCAGTTCAGGAAAGCGTCTGTGGACCTGGAGCAGGCGCTTGGCCAAGTCTGGCCCGACAGACGCTACACACCCGCTAACATCGCTAATGGCGGTAGTTTTCTTTTGCTGTTACCAGCAGGGGGCACATTGACTTAAACTGAGCTCTTGACACTGGCCAGTGGAAACAGATTGCTTTTCTTCACCCACCTGGGTCCCTCTCAAGATCTGAGGCCCAGCCTGGCTCGGTGGCTCACGCCTGTCATCCCAGCGCTTTGGGAGGCCGAAGCGTGCGGATCACCTGAGGTCAGAAGTTCAAGACCAGCCTAGCCAACACAGCGAAACCCTGTCTCCACTGAAAATACAAAACTTAGCTGGGCATGTGGTGGCGGGCATCGGAAAGGAAGCAGGAGAATCTCTTGAACCCGGGAGGTGGAGGTTGCAGTGAGCCGTGATTGTGCCACTGGACTCCAGCCTGGGCAACAGAGCAAGACTCTGTCTCAAAAGAAAAAAAAAGTTTGGGCTGGGTGCCATGGCTCATGCCTGTAATCCCAGCACTCTAGGAGGCCAAGGTGGGCAGATCATTAGGTCAAGAGATGGAGACCATCCTGGCCAACATGGTGAAACCCCGTCTCTACTAAAAGTCCAAAAAAATTAGCCGGGCATGGTGGCGTCACACCACTGCACTCCCCTCTGGCAACCGAGCGAGACTCCATCTCAAAAAACAGCAGACCAAATAAACAAACAACAAAAAAAAGTCTGAGTCTGGACTTTGTGAAGCAGATCGAAACCTGCAAATACCCATATGCTGACAGAGCCCGATGATCAAAATCAGGACCCACCAGTCCCGCATCTCCAGGAGGAACCAGGCAGGGACTGAGGGTGGGAGAGTGGCCGAGGGGAGGTGACAAGTGCCTGTCACCTGTCCGAGCACAGGGTCAGCTCTGCTAGTCTCACCTTGCACGTTCTACACATTGCGTTGAGGTTTACCTTCCCTGATTTTCGTGTCTCGCTTCTGAGATTTCACATGGCTAAAGGGATCAGAGATCCAGATGGCAAACAGCAAACCTGGAAGAAAAATACCCTCCTTTCTGCATTTGGTCTCTGTGTTCTTGCCACTGGGTGCCCACATGAGTCTAAAAGACCAGCTCCCGTGGAGGGCAGGGGTCTGTGAGAGGGTCAGCACCCTCCGGAAGTGGCTGGAGCTTGAAGTCTGAGCAGGGGAGGGGTCAGACACCCACTCAGCACAGAACACTGGAGCCCTGTGTCCCAGGGCAGGGATTGGGAACAAGAGGGACAAGGGCCGATGGAGGGGCAGCAGGTGGGCGAGACTGGACCTGGCACGGAAGAGGCCCGTGTGTGCTAGGTGCCAGTGTATGGACTCGGGCTGGCGGCTGAACCCTGGGTCGCCTTCCTCATCCACAAAACAGCCAAGAACACCTGCCCTGCCTGCCTCACGGGGTTTTTCTGGGATTAGTAAGGAGAGTGGGTGTGAATGGGTCCTGAGCCTGGCAAAGCTCTAGGCAGGCTTGAGAGATTATTGTTCTCATCTTCATTACTTCAGCGTGAGGAGCACATCTGCTGACTGCTGAGCTGTATCCAGCCATTAGCTCAAAGTTATGACTAATTGTTTTTTAATGAAAAAAACAAGGTTTGCTGAATGTTTGATGAGTCACGCAAGTAAGCCTTTCTGTATCAGGTCTGTCTCACGTCAAACCGTGGCTCAGGGCAGGTGGGCAGGTGGGCCCCTCTTTCCCGAGGGCCCGCCACGTGCTCTACAGATCCCCTGGCCAAGCTGTGGGGGGAACAGGGTGGTCTCTGAGCTCAGGGAGCCCAAGACAGATGAGAAAGGAAGATCTGCCCAGGCTGTGTCTGACACTAGGCAGGGCAGGGCACCCTGTAACAGGCACAGGCCAGGGGCTCCGGGGCCAAGGGGCTGTAACAAAGGGTAAGCGGGGTCCTGGCTTCCCCTGCAACTGGAATCCGATGGCAGATGTGCCACCAGGAAGATCTGTGCCACGGGCACACGGCATTCGGGCTGTGCCTCAGACAAGGAGAAGGACTTTCCCCTGCAAGGAGGACGTTTCAAATATGGGCCTTGGCAGAGGATGCCTAACAGATGCCTGCTCTCACAGAGCTTTCAGTACACTTCAGAGGAAGAGAAAGCTAGGCTGGGTGCGGTGGCTCATGCCTGGAATCCCAGCACTTTGGGAGGCTGGGGTGGGCGGATCACCTGAGGTCAGGAGTTTGAGACCAGCCTGGCCAACATGGTGAAACTGCATCTCTACTAAAAATATCAAAAGATTAGCCAGGTGTGGTGGCTCATGCCTGTGATCCTAGCTACTTGGGAGGCTGAGGCAAGAGAATCGCTTGAACCCGGGCAGCGGGGATTGCAGTGAGCTGAGTTCACCCCATTGCACTCCAGCCTGGGGGACACAGCAAGACTCTGTCTCAGAAAAAGAAGGAGGAGGAGGAGGAGGAGGAAGAGGAAGAAGAGAAAATAGAGAAGATGAAAGCCACATACACATGATGTGGACAGAGTCCAGGACCAGAGGCCCGGGTGTGTGGCAGGGGAAGGAGGGGCTGGTGCGCTGCAGTCCCCTCCCCTGCCCTGAACTGGGTCTAGCCCCCTGTCTCTTCAGGCTGTTTTGCAGCCGGCTGCATCCAGTGTTCGCACCGTCAGCTCTTCCCCAAAGGCCCCAGTCCTCCAAATCCCACTGTCTGCAGGAGACAGTCCAAACCCCTCAGCCTAGCATGCAAGACCCTTCAGAGTGTGGCCAGCACTTCCAGTCAAAACTCCTATCAACATCCTTTCCTTCACCCTATGACCAAGTTACACCAATATGTCACACCTGGACATGACAATTATTTTAATGTAAATACATTTACCTAGCCTGACTCCTGCCTAGATGCTAACTAGAATGGGCTCTGGGGTTTGAATCCTAGCACTATGACCTCAGGTAACTTACTTAACTTTGTGTATCAGTTTTTCCATCTGTGAAATGGAGATAACACTATCCACCTTCTAGGATTATTACAAAGATTAAGTGAGGCTGGATGAGGTGGCTCACGCCTAAAATCCCAACACTTTGGGAGGCCCAGGTGGGTGGATCACTTGAGGCCAGAAGTTCAAGACCAGCCAAGGCTACATGGCAGAATCCCATCTCTACTAAAAATGCAAAAAATTAGCTGGCCATGGTGCTGCATGCCTGTAATCCCGGCTACTGGCAGGTTGAGGCAAGAGAATCATTTGAGCCCAGGAGGTGGAGGTTGCAGTGAGCCGAGATCGTGCCACTGCACTCCAGCCTGACAGAGTAAGACTCCATCTCAAAAAAACAAAAAGATGAAATCAAACAAGTAAAGTTTAGATCAGATCCCAGTACAAAGCAGTTTCTGAAAAAAATGTGAATTGTCATTAGTAACCGTGGATGGAAACTCTGGGAGGCTAAGTTCAATGTCACCTGTGTAAAGAATGAATTTCTCCTCCCTCTGGGCATATGGGTGCTGTCACCATGTGTCTTTGTTTTTTCCTGGGGTCTGTTTATATAACCAAGCATCGGTATTTTTCCATTGCCTCATGATGGAAATTCAACAGGGGGGCAGTCCCTGACGAAATGCCCAGCTCCTACGGGATGCTCAGAAAATGCTGCTACCTGGGTCTCTGCTGGGTGTGTGGGAGACCTCCCAGGTGCA
This sequence comes from Cheracebus regulus, assembly GCA_963574635.1. Classification (NCBI taxonomy): domain Eukaryota; kingdom Metazoa; phylum Chordata; class Mammalia; order Primates; family Pitheciidae; genus Cheracebus; species Cheracebus regulus. The sequence continues at coordinate 6,489 of CAUYQU010060866.1, read as the reverse complement.
GGCTGCTGAGGCTGCTCTGCTGTGGTGACGACCCCCAAATCTCAGTGGCTTCAAACATCAAAGGGTTGTTTATTTATTTATTTATTATTTTTTGGAGACAGAGTCTCGCTGTGTGGACAGGCTGGAGTGCAGTGGTGTGATCTCTGCTCACCGCAACCTCTGCCTTTCAGGTTCAAGCAATTCTCCTGTTGGAAGCCTCCCAAGTAGCTGGGACTACAGGTGCCCGCCACCATGCCTGGCTAATTTTTTGTATTTTCAGTAGAGACGGGGTTTCACCATGTTAGCCAGGATATTCTGATCTCCCGACCTCGTGATTGCCAACTTGGCCTCCTAAAGTGCTGGGATTACAGGCGTAAGCCACTGCATCCAGACTTATTTTCGTTTGTTTATTTAAGACAGAGTCCTGCTCTGTGCCCCAGGCTGGAGTGCAGTGGCACAATCCCAATTCCCAGCAACCTCCTCCTTCCGGCCTCAAGCGACTCTCCTGCCTCGGCCACTTGAGTAGCTGGGACTACAGGCGCCCGCCACCACACCTGGCTAATTTTTTTTGTATTTTTAGTAGAGACGGGTTTCACCATGTTGTCCAGGCTGGTCTCGGAACTCCTGACCTCAAGTGATCCGCCCTCCTCGGCCTCTGGAAGCACTAGGAGGCTAGGCGGGAGCACCTCACCCGACCCAAAGGTGTATTTCTCAGCCCCACTGCATGTCCCTCGCTGGTGGGTGAGGGCTCTGCAGGCTGCCGTCCTCACTCAGGGCCCCAGGCTGACAGAGCTGCCATTCTCTGGGGCACTGCCAGTCACTTGTGGCAAAGGAGCGTGGCAAATAGCTCGCCGGCTCCTAAAGACTTCTGCCCAGGAGTGACCTGCTTTCCCTGTCACACACCACTGGCCGAAGCGGGTCAAGAGGGAAAGTGCGGCCCTGCGGTGGGCTCAGAACAACGGGATACCGGCAGCCAGCACAGGGGCCAGCTCACCACTTCAGAAGCGAGCTGGCCTCAAACCACCTACTGGGACCTCCTGGGAAGGAGGGCAGAATGGCAGGCAGCTGTGACTTTAGGCCGCTGCTCTCATCCCCCACCCAGATGAGGCTCCAGGCCGCAGGCAATGGAAACAGCACCCGAAGCCTGTCCACTGACAAGCACAGACCCTCCAAAGCTGTCCTCAGAAGCAGAGTGGACGCACAGTCTGGAAAGGGGACAGAGTTCTGGGGCCACCCCAGACACAAGGCTGGGCTGCCTGAGCATGCTGGCTGTCCATCAGTTCCTAACCTTACGAATGTAACGCTCCATCACAGCATGCTGGGCAGCCGAGGTAGGCAGCTGCCCTGAGGTCACAGGGCCTGGCTTCTCCCAGCAGACAGGACTCTGGCATCCTCAGCCTTCTCTCTCATGCGCCTTCCTCGGGGGCTCCCATGAAACTCATTCTGGCTGACAGAAAAATTACAATAGCAGGCCAGGTGTGGTGGCTCACACCTGTAATCCCAGCACTTTGAGAGGCTAAGGCGGGTGAATCACCTGAGGTCAGGAGTTCGAGACCAGCCTGGCCAACACAGCGAAACCCCGTCTCTACTAAAAATACAAACATTAGCCGGGCGTGGTGATGCACGCCTGTAATCCTAGCTACTCAGGAGGCTGAGGCAGGAGAATCGCTTGAGCCTGGAAGGAGATTGCAGTGAGCTGGGATTGTACCACTGCACTCCAGCCTGGTTGACAGAGAAAGACTCTGTCCTTAAAAAAAAAAAAAAAAAAAAAAAAGGCAGGGGAACCTTCTGTTTCAGCTTTGCAACCCTCCTCCCCTCTGTTTCTGTACAGGGGAGCTAAAGAAAAAAAAAAATCAGTAGCCCTCTGTTATTCACAGGGGATGTGTCCAAGATCTTCCACGGATGCCTGAAACCAATAGTATTGGATCCCGTATACGCCATGTTTTTTCTATACATAGATATCACTAATTTAATTTATAAATTAGGCACAGTAAGAGATTTAACAACAATTTAAAAATTTGTTTTTTTGAGACAGAGTCTTGCTCTGCCACCCAGGCTGGAGTGCAATGGTGCGATTTCAGCTCACTGCAACCTCCACCTCCCAGATTCAAGCAGTTCTTGAGCCTCAGCCTCCCAAGTAGCTGGGGTTACAGGTACCTGCCACCGTGCCAGGCTCACTTTTGTATTTCTAGTAGAGATGGGGTTTCACCACACTGGCCAGGTTGGTTTCAAACTCCTGACCTCAGATGACCCACCTGCCTCAAGCCTCCCAAAGTGCTGGGATTGCAGGCGTGAGCCCCCACACCTGGCCAAAGGAGAGCAGTTTTAACAAGACAGTGTAATAAAAGTTGTCACACACTGTGAATGTAACTTTTGCAATTTGAGGTGTGACAGCAAAACTGGCATGAGACCAGGCGTGGTGGCTCCTGCTTGCAATCCTAGTACTGTGGGAGACGGGTGGATCATCTGAGGTCAGGAGTTCGAGACCAGCCTGGCTAACATGGTCAAAACCCCGTCTCTACTAAAAACACAAAAAAATTAGCCGACTATGGTGGCAGGTGCCTGTAATCTCAGTTACTCGGAAGGCTGAGGCAGGAGAATCGCTTAAGCCTAGGAGGCAGAGGTTGCAGTGGGCCAAGATTATGCCACTGCACTCCAGCCTGGGCAGCAGAGCGAGATTGTGTCTCAAAAAAAAAAAAAAAAAAAAAAAACTAGCATGAATTTTTTTTTCCTTACAATTTCATGGATAGAAGATTCAGCACATGACTTTTCCCACTTTTTCCCTTAAAGGAAGTTCCTTACAGCTTCTCCTTGGCATATCTGAAGAGCTGGCATCCCTACTCTGGTGCTTTGGGGCCCTTATGAAGTAAAAGAGTGACCTGAACGCAAGCACTGTGATGCCAGGATGGGCGATCTGCTGAGCAGGTGACTAACCAGGAAGGAGCGTCCGCGGTGTGGATGTGCTGGACACAGGGATGGTTCGCGTCGCAGGTGGCATGGCAGACATTCCATCACACTGCTCAGAACGACGCATGGTGGGAAACATGGGAACTGTTTCAGGAACTTTCCATTTAATATTATCAGACCATGGTTGAACATGGATAAAAGAACCCGTGGAAAGTGACACTGAGGATCTGGGGGGACTACTGTGTACAACTTTCCGGGGTGATTGGCAGGCGTCTGTCTGGTAGGACACCAGAGCAAGCTTTTCTCAGGACGACCTACGAATGCTCCCCGAGAGCATCGCAATCTCCCGAACCAAGCTCATGGCTGCAGCACGGTCTTCCCAAAGCAGAGAGGTGTGTGTTTTATTTAAGGCACAAGACTCTGGAAGAATGGGCTTTTATATTTTATTTTGTTTTGTTTATTTATTTTTGAGATGGAGTCTCTGTCATCCAGGCTGGAGTGCGGTGGTGCCATCGCAGCTCACAACCACCTCTGCCTCCCGGGTTCAAGTGATTCTCCTGCCTCTGCATCCCGAGTAGCTGGGTCTGCAGGTGCCGCCACCACACCCAGCTTTGTTGTTTTGAGACAGTGTCTTGCTCTGTCACCCAGGCTGGAATACAGTGGTGCCATCTTGGCTCGCTGTAACCTCCGCCTCCGGGGTTCAAGCGGTTCTCCTCCTCAGCCTCCAGAGCGGCTGGGATTGCAGGCGTGCACCAGCATGCCCAACTAATTTTTCTATTTTTAGTAGAGACAGGGTTTCACCATGTTGGTCAGGCTGGTCTAGAACTCCTGACCTTGTGATCTGCCTGCCTTGGCCTCCCAAAGTGCTGGGATTATAAGCAGGTGCCACCTCGCCCAGCCAAGAATGGGCTTTAGTATCTGACATTCAGTCAGCATGATCAGGCATTTGCTCTCATCTCAGAGCTTCCATATCATCACGTAATTTATAAAATGACACTTATAAAGAGACAATATGTTTCATACCTGTCGTGGATACTGAGAGAGAGAATATGACTGTTTCCCAAACTCATGGTTGCCTGGGTGCCTCTGGGCCAGGCCTGCCTGAGCCTGGGCTCCTTTGGGGGTCTGGGAGTAGATGCAGCAAAGGTGGCCTCCTCCTGGAAGCTACCCCACAGCCATCCCTGCCCATCACAGGAAGGCTTACGCTGCTCTGGGATCCTACAGGCATGCTGACTCACGTGGATGTTTCTGCTGAGCCAGGAACACACAGTGGGCCTGCAAAGCGCACACCAAGGGGAGAGCCTAGGCCTATGGGATACAAGTTTCTCTTTGGATAAAGCACCTGCCCCATCTGGCGGGAGTCTACCTGGTTGTATCCCTTCCCGCGAAGGCTTCTGGAACATGCAGGAGCAAAAGCACAGCTGCACAGCCACGCTCCCTGAAAGCGGTCCTGCTGGTGCCTCGTCAGGCTCTTGGGAATGACGTGCCGGAGCGATGTGGGCTGGACGGCATCAGTGCCCCTTGCTGCTCAGGCCATCCACCTCGCCTTCTCTGCAACCCACCTTCCTGGCAGTTGTGCCATGAAGACCTGGGCAGCGCAGGGGCAGCAGGCTTTAAAGCCCAGCACACAGCCCCAAACTGTCCTCTGAGCAGCTGCGGCATCATGCCTGGCTCACTCCCTGCCCCTGCTAAGCATCTGTGGCCAGGGGAGGATGAGACTAGGAAAGGGGCCTCTGGTCACATGGCACATTCCAGGAGAGAAGCACTTTTCCAGAAGTGCATGTGACTTCAGGTCTCTAAAAACCATCATCCAAAGTGGGGCATGGGGCAGGTCTTTTCTCACTTGGGGCCACAGCCACCAGACTTTCTGGTGTCTGAAGGACACCTTTATCTGTTCTCTGTCTGCAGATGAGCCAGATGAGCCTGCTGACCAGGAGGTTGGCTGCTGTGTTCTCACACTGTCCCTCCCACACTGACATTTTTAAGTAGCTCCCAGTGGGTCCCTTTTGGAAGGCACTAATTTGCGATCTGGCTGACGGCTTTCTAATAAATCTGGCTGCATTATTAGAATATGTCCTGAAGGTATATTCTTGGTGAAGATGGGACCTCACAACAAGTGCTGCTTAAAAGCTGTCCACTGAACTCTGCAGGAAAAGGATGACCCACAGATGGTGTCAGGAATGTCACTCAGGTAAAATTCGCAGCAGCCCTTTGGTGAAAGCACTTGCTGTCTAAGATTCCTGCTGGCTTAGGTTTCTCCGGAGCATGACCAGAGCTGCCCCGACAGCTGCATCTACATCCTGCCCAAAGGACACGGGCAGAGGGAAAGCCCTCTGCACCTCCTGTTTCAGCACCTCGTTCCTGGACAGCGCACTCCCACTCCCCACCACGCGCTGCACGCCCCACTCCTGCAGCTGCTGCAGGGGAAGCATGGAGAGCAGGTTCTCAACGATGCCTCGGCACAGGGCCCGAGCCACGTGCCCCAGGGAGAGGTCAGGGGAGATTCTGGTCACTGAGGCCAGCTGGTCTGGCAGGTGCCTCTCCCCCAGCACCGTTGGGGTGATGGTCAGGTGGGTGTCTGTCTGCTGCACGGCTGCCTGGATGATGCGGGCATACACCATGGATTCTTCCACCTCTAGGCCTGCCGGAGACAGGGAAGATCTGTGTGAGCTCACGCAACCCCCTTGATGCAAGCAGAGATGGCACAGAATTCCCACAGGGTGGGAAGGGGCTCCCTTGCTGCTTCTCCCCACACTGCGGCTGGTGGTTCTGGGCTCAGGGACTCTGACAGCCAGGCTAGCTGTACTCTGCCCTGGATCCCCGCCAGCCATCTCAGTGCAGACCCCAGCCAGATGTCAGGGTGAGGTCTCCTAAGTGCTGCTGTGAGCCCTAACCATAACTCAGGCTTCCTAACCAAGGGGACCAAATGCATGTACTGATTAATAACTATCATCATGGATGCTATAGCATCATTACCAGCATCAGAAATCCCAGGATCCCAGAGCAGTCACTGTCTGGGCCACCCATGTAATGTGCACAGGGCGCCTGAACCGCAGGGAGAAGGGATGTGTTGACCATCCTACAACTCGCTTTTCAGTGTCAAGCCAGAATCCCGGTCGGACTTTTCTCCCTGACACCATGTTAGCACTGTGTTCTTTTCTGTTGCTTTTTTCTGAGACTTTGTCGCCCAGGCTGGAGTGCAGCGGCACATATTCTATCAGCTCACTACAACCTCTGCCTCCCAGATTCGAGCGATTGTCCTGCCTCAGTCTCTCAAGTAGCTGGGACTACATGCATGCACCACCACACCTGGCTGATTTTTGTATTTTTAGTAGAGACAAGGTTTTACCACATTGGCCAGGCTGATCTCAAACTCTTAACCTCAAGTGATCTACCCGCCTCAGCCTCCCAAAGTACTGTGTTTACAGGAGTGAACCACCAACCCTGGCCAGCTCTGCATTTTTAAAACAAACAAATTAAAAAAAAAAAAAAAAAAAAAAAAAAAAAAAAAACAACGGCTGGGGGGGCTAACAACGATAAGCAAACCAAGAGGGTAGGCCCGGCCGGGCGGAGAAAAAGGGGCCGGGCATAAAAACGACTCCG
>CAUYQU010060865.1:0-13168 GCA_963574635.1 Cheracebus regulus | reverse complement strand
TCTTGGATCTCTCTCCGCCCGGTGATGAAGTTTTTCTGTTTCTTAGTTTTCCTTTGGCGGATGCTCGTTCCCCACAGAGCCGGACCTTCCTGTGTTCGCTGTGCTTGATGTGAAACTCTCAGTCCTCAGCGCTTCCAATTGCTGTTTTCCTTGTGGGGATGGGACCAGCCGAGCCCGTCCGTCCCGTATACTCTGCACCGGGAAGCACCGCGCTGGGGCGCCAGCAAAACAGCCGCGCCGGCCAAAAGAGTCGCGCTGGCGACCCATGTGGCTCTTCTGCTGGGAATCTCCCGGTCTGTGGGCAACAAAAATTCGTCGGAAAGTGCGGTGTCCACTCGTTCTCTGCGCTTTCACTGGGAGCTACATTCCTGAGCTGTTGCTAATCGGCCATCTTGGATCTCTCTCCTAGACACTATAATCTTAATGATTAATAAAGTAATAAAGCAATTATATGTGTTTTCTCTTTAATCCTCCAAACAACTCTTTTTTAATAGTTACAGTATTATTTTCATTTTGTATGTGAGGGACCAGCTCAGAAATAATAAATTACAAAGTTGTTAGAGAAAAAAATTCTTCCCCATTTTTAATATTTCCTTCAAGGTAAAGGGATCTTAATTAGTGCAATTAGTGACCCCCCTCCCCGCTTCTCTCCTACTTAGGTGAAATAGCTTAAAATGATTGATAAATTTGGGGAGAATGTATTGGGCAAGGGGTTTTGGAAAAGGGCTAACTGTAAGGAGCGCTGATTGGGCTCTATAGAGGAACAGGTTTCAACTCTGCAGAGGGGAAGCTGGGTTCTGGCTGGATGACTGTGTATCTTGTTTTGCCCAGGACACTTCCACTTGATGTCATCCTCGGTATGAGTATTCATAGTACCATATTTCACTGCCTTGAGTACCCCAGTTGGAATACAAGCCATATGTTCATGTTAATAAGCTGCATAATTCTAGGGTTCAGTATTCAGAAATCACATTGCTTGCCTATAAAGAGCTGTATCCTTTAATATTGTCTAAGTAGTTATTATTTTGGCCTCAATCAGCCACTCTATTATTTTTCAATTTCTGAATCTGGGCAGGGAAGAGGAGCATTTTTGAGACCTAGCAATAACTTTTGCTTAGTTAGACTTTTGGTTTTTTACTGCTTTAGTAAACTTTCTAATACACTGTGCCATTCCATATGAGATATCAAATTAGAGGTCAATTTAATCAATTTAATTTCCAAACAACTTACTCTTTTAAGTTATTTGGCATCATGAAGATGAATGTATTGACTGGCTGTTTTCACGTTTTAGTTGTTTTGGTTTAGAATTTGAGACATTTGGAGGAATGTTGGAATGTTTAGTGTAGGGAAAGAAAAACTTTTTCTCTACTCTCTTAAGTTTGCACATGGAGACCTGTGAATTAAACTGACAATAGGTAGATTAATAAGAGAAAAAATTATTTATGCATGCAACGTACAAACACATGGGAGTGCTAAGTGATGAGGAACTTAAAGGGGTCATTAGAATTTGGGGCTTACATTCCTAACTTAGTAGGGGAAAAGGGAGTGGGGGGAAGAGCCTCCTGTAGGAAGAAAAAATAGGTTTATTTAAGAAAGACAAGTGGGTTCTTTTAAGTGAACAAACAGAAGATAATGTTTGTTACAGTGCTTGACTATACAGGTACAAGTGGTCTGTATATCTTCTTAGGGCCAGAAAATGCCCCCAAAGAGAGGATTTATGATAAATTTACTCATGGACTCTCTGCTGGGATTAGAATCCACCCCAAAGAGATAATTTATGGCAGTCCTCATTTCTTGGAAGTCTTTGCTTTTATTCAGATAAGAGGAACTCTGAGGAGGCTTATCTATCTGTTGAATCTCAGGTGTCTTCTGCTTAAAATAAAATTTATATCACCCATGGAGTAACAAATGGGTCCCAACATGAACCTTGGTATTCATTTACTGCAACACTGTCATTTTCCAGCTGACGAAAAGAAAGTCTGGAGATGTGACTTAGACAAAGTTACATATTGTATTAGTGACACAATTTGTTGTAGAATTTACTAGTCCTCAGGTTCCTGGGTAAAGTGTTTTTAATAATATCCCCTCCCTGCCTTTTAGGGTAGGAATAGGGAACAGTGAGTGAGAATTATATTTAGGTAGCTGAATTAGAAGAGTAAATCTGATGTTTGTATGAAAAGCTTTATTTGCTATTTCTTGAACATCACCTTAATATCTCAACTTGATTGTAGAATTTTATTCAGAAGTTACCTTTCCACTCTCTTATTACTGGTAATTAAATTGAAAATTCAACCCTCTTATTTTGTGACAGCCTGCTGCAGATGATTATCTATAATGAGCTCCTTAGATGCAGAACCTAGGTTTTTTCCTTCCTGACTGCTTAGTAGTGATATTTATAGAAGTAGCGTTAAAGTGAGTAAGCATAGGTAATTCTTTTATATTTACCTAAGTGAAATTTGGAAATGTAGCTTTTTATGTGTATTTCAGCCTTTTTATCCTTGTATATGTAACCCAGTTACATCTTAACATTTGTTTCTGGTGAGTAGGCCAGAAACAAAATTTTCACTTGTACTTAATATATTGTAATAATGAGCATATTCAATAAAATATGGACCAGTAATACAACTGGGCATCATATCTGATTGGATGAAACAGAGTATGCTAAATGTGGTAATTTTTCTGTCATAGAATTTCATATTGAGAATATGCTAGTTATTTTGAATTCAGTGTATTTGCTGGGATAACTTGTTTCGGCTTGAAAGGATAGTGGGATTTTTTTTTTGCTGTTATTATGATTTCTATTGTTAAAATTATTATTTTTTTGCTTTTGCATCTAAACATGGCCTTTCATAGGCAGCTGAATTAATCTGGTCAGACAATAACCCATTTCTGCTTAACTTGATATAGCTTTTCTTTTTTTTTTTTTTCGAAATTTGAGGATACTTTTTAGCATTTCTAGATGGCCAATATCAGATTCAAATCACCAGTCTTTTGAAGACGATTTTAATGCATTCCTACTTCTAAATATTCTCAGTATGTTTACTGCCCTCAGTAGTGGGATGTGTTGATTCCGAATTGCTAAATCTATTAGAAGGTGTGTTTTTTTAAGTGTGTGTGTGTGTGTGTGTGTGTGTGTGTGTGTGTGTGTGTGAATGTGATTGTTGGTTTTCTCTACCAAAAATCAGTATTTGATTAGAGATGTACTTTTAAAATGCAACTCAAATTTGGTTCCTACCACTGAGTTGTTAATCAGAACCCTTTAATTTGAGGTACAAAACATGTGACCATCCCCAAATAGACTAATGATTTGTGGCCCTTTCAAATGTTAGACATTTGAACAATTAATATTATCTGAGAACTGCTGATAGCAACTCAGCTTGTCATCTGCTATCATAAGCAATGTAGCTTTCCCTTTACTTTTGCAACTCTGTTGTCCAAACCAAAATTTTACAGTTAAAATCTCTGTGATCCTTAGAATGTAATTTAGGATTATTCTAATCAGTCACCTATGGTTACCAAGAGCCTGAAGGGTTTTAATCTCTGACTTTAAGCTACTTATCTAAGTATTCTTTCCAGCTTCTTATGAGTTCTGTAGTCTCTCTGGGTTCTGTGTCTTTCTATTGGGTTACATTGTAGGTGATGTTTTAGGACCCATATAAATCAGCACTTTAGGTACTTGGCTTCATTTTTCTTTTATTTAGTTTGGGATCTCATATAATAAAATGTGACTAAACTTGGGATTTGAACTAGATGTTAAAATTGAGAACACGGATTTTAGAAGATTCTTCCTTTCCCATCCCCCAAGGGGGCTTTAAATTTTTAGAGTTAGCTTGATAGCATTTTATGAATCATATGCATTTAGCTAGTTGACTACCAATTGTGTTCATTTCCATTCTATTTCAAAGTAGTGCTTTGAGGATTGTGAAAAGACAAGTTTTCAACAAATTTAGTTTAAGGATCCAATTGGCTTTTATGAGCAATTTATGAATTGGGTAGCTTCTCACTGAAAAATTCAGAAAAGTTTCTCTGAAGGGCATGGTAGAATGGTCAGTTTTTATAAGATAACTTGAGCAAGAACAGAGAAACTGCATAGCACAAAAAGCAGACTGGGTAACATCAGGTTACTTCAGGTTACTGGGTTAAAGCAGAGGGGAATTACCATGTTGGCTAGAACTGTCCTATTTGAGAATTTGGCCATCATCTCTCTCCTGATTTCTGAACTTTAGTATGAGGTACTCCATTTTGGTTTGGTCTGTTCTGTTGGGACCTAGTATAGGATCTCAGCCCAAATCAATGGCTTCTCATAAATTTTATTTAATGGGAATAAAGGATGTAAGACACAGGAAAATTTCAAGATGACAAACACGTGAAGCTATATAAATAATCACATAAATTGTTCATAAACAGTTTATGTTTATCTTGTATTTCCTTTGTTGTCGCTCCATTTTTTGCTTGAGAATAGAAATTAGCATATTATTTGTTAAGTTGTTCTCTGTTTATTTTATTCATTTTTAATTGAGATTTTTCACTGGTTTTTCTTAATATTTAGTAGTATTTAGTTTTCTTTCTCAAATAATTTGTCACTATATGCTTTTGTTTAAAATCTTAAATCTTATATGCTTTTGTTTGACAATATTTTCTTGAAACCACCTTTGTGAAAATTATAACGGAGAAAGTTATTGCAGTGAAAAAGATTGGACCTAACTGACTCCATCTTGCTTCTAACTTCCAAGCTATCCTTGTTCATTCCTGGGCATAGGCTGAACTAACTTTTGGAGGAACTTAGTTTATAGTTTAGCTGTGAAACAAAGATAAAAACAACCCTTTCCCAAACAAAACCCTTTCCTGCCTAGGGACTAGACTGCCTTTGCAGGACTAACAAATTAGCCATAAGATTAGAAATTATGGCTTAGGAGTTACTCAGTTGGAGGCTGCAAGATTCTAAGCCTCCCCAAATTGCTCCTGGTGATAACATTAATATTGTAAAACCTAAGATTGTTGTTTGAGGTATTTTGCAGACCCTGCACTGGATGGATCATCTGAGACCACTCAGATGGACAAACTGGCTCATCTACTCTTGAGGCCACCACCCAGGAATTGACTCAGTACAAGAGTACAGCTTCAACTCCCTATTATTTCATCTCTGACCTGACCAATCAACACTCTCGATTTTCTGATGCCCTCACTATCAAATTATTCTTAAAAACCCAATCCTCATGTTTTGGGGAAGACTGATTTGAGTAATAATAGAACTCCAGTCTTCATTATTGAGTAATAATACAACTCAAATAAGAGTGATTTGAGTAATAATAAAAATAGCTGGCTCTGCATGAATTAAACTTTTTCTCTATTGAAATTTCCCTGTCTTGGTAAATTTGCTCTGTCTAGGCAGCAGGCAAAGAGAACCCATGGGGCAGTTACAGTATTTATATACATTTTGTTGTTATTCTACTTGAAAAATAATTCCCATAGATTTGCTTTAAAATTTTAAGTCTTTTCTTTGTGACACTTAACAATATTAATTTTATTGAAGACTGTTGTGAAAAAAGGTAATGGACCCTCAAGGGCATGATATATCTAAGGGTTAACAATATAAATAACTGTGATATAGTAGATTATACTCTTAAGTCTATATTATGATTGAGGGCAGCAGTCTGAATATAACTTTAATATAGTTATATTAATATAATTCTGTAAGTATAGCTTTAAGGTTTAATTATTTAACTAGGACTATTATGAAGGATATAAAAATAGTTAAGCATATGAACAATCCTCTCTTCAGTAATCAGAAATTTTAGGAATGAAAATTCAACTCTCTCCACCAACTTTGTAATTTAAAAAAATAGAGAATAGAGATTTAGTAGAATCATTTCAAGTGGTAGTCACAAGAAGGCATTTGGCTTTACCTTTACTTTTGGAGATAAAGATTTTCTTTTCTTTTTCTTTTGCTCATGCACTAATAAAAGTACAGTTGAGTTATATATTTATAACTCAAGCTTCAGGCAGTGCCAAGTCCTGGAATATTTTAAGATTTCAATCATGAGCATGCAATAAAAATTTATTATACGAGATTATCTAAAAGGTTCATATAAATCTTACTTAATCACCTACATTTAAAATATTGGGTAGAGACCAGCAAAGAAAGTTTTTCTGCAAGTAAGATTTTTCTCTTAATTTTTTAATAAGCATTTTCTTTGGCTACTGACACTATTTCTAATTGATTTTGTAAACACATGGAAAAGACAATTCTGGAAAATATAAACTACTCACAAATTAAAATTTATTGCTCCTTGAGATATCTGCCTTTCCCTCTTTATTTGTGACAGAAATTGCTGTTCTGAGAGGGACAGAAAAAAACATATCCCCTTGGCTTATTTAGCAAAACACTAGAATGTTTATTTGAATCTGATCACCTTTAAAACTTAGAAAAGGTAAAATAGGTCAGGAAGATGTAATCTTTTATAGGAATTACTTCAAATGTTTAATTCCCAATACTAAATGAAAATAGTTGGAACAGGAAGAGTTCTATTCACTTGTTTAATTTTGTGTTCATAACTGTATTTTTGGGTTGCTTTTCTTTTGGTGTGCAAAATATTCCTAAGTGGTAACAAACAGGAATTTGTAGGGATTCAGTTTTAGAAACACATAAAACTAAACGTTCTGCTCATTACCACATGTCCTCCTTTATATCACTAAGTTCACTTTGCTGGATGTTATTACTTTTATTCAGTAATTTTATTAAGTATATGAAAGGAAATATTTCAGGCTAGAGATGAGTTCTACAGGCTTGTATGTGTATCTTTATATATATATATATATATATATATATAAGATAGAGTCTCACTCTGTCACCCAGGCTGGAGTGCAGTGGCACAATCTCAGCTCACTGCAACCTTCACCTCCCAGGTTTAAGCGATCTCCTGCCTCAGCCTCCAGAGTAGCTGGGATTACAGGTGTGCACCAGCACACCTGGCTAATTTTTGTATTTTTTTTGTAGAGACAGGGTTTTCCATGTTAGCGAAGCTGGTCTCAAACTCCTGACCTGAAGTGATCCGTCTGCCTTGGCCTCCCAAAGTGCTTGGATTACAGGCATGAGCCACCATGCCCAGCCTAGGCTTGTGATTTGTTCAAAATTCATCAAATGACAAGAAAATGTCAATCAAGTAACACATTACTTTCTCCTAATGTAAAGTAGAATGATACTTGGCTCTTTACATTTGTTTTTGTACAATACTGTCATGACAGTCAACACATTGTTTAGTAAAACCTGGGGGGCTTGATAGAAATCGAAGACTAAATTTAACTACTACAGCATATTGAGTTGTGATCCCTATCTGTGATTCTTAGAAAATTTGTTCTTAATTATATTTTTTACTAGTGTCAGCAGATTACTGAAATGGAGCAATTGCAGAGAAAGTTGATGAAAATACATACTTAGAAACCTTGTACCTGAAGTAAACTCAGGAGCAAATTCTTTAGTGACTTCAGTCTCCTGTGATGTGGCACAAGTATGGCTTTTTCCTCTGTTTGTGGTGTTAGGCTTTTCAGAGACAGTAATGGGAGTAATGGCTCTCTAGATGTGTAATAAATTTTTATATGACTCTTGAAATTACTCCAAAACAAGGTCTTTCAATCAGTGATTTATGGAATGGTAGTGCCCTGGAAATACCAATAATTGTTCTGAGAAAAGAGAAATTATTTGATCAAATGAATTTGAGAAACTTTTTGTTACACCATCAGCTGTATACTCTTTCACTGTAGGATATCTCATAGTCAATACCTAATTACATATATTGTGAATTGCTAAGAAGGAGGTATATAGTTCATAGCATTTCCCAAACTGACATAATCTTGGAAACCACCTATAACATCTAGAAAGATGAGAATCCTCCATAGAAATAGAGGAATGTTACCTAAAAACCTAACTATATATTAATATATACTTTCTAGTTACTGGTGTACCTAATTTGTATTCAAAGTTTAAAAAATATTGGTAGAAATAACTTGATAAAATTGAATAGCATTTTATTATATAAAATTGTAGCATATGAGAATAAAAGGAATATCACTTAATAAATAGTGCCTACCAAAAACTCTAAAAAGTAATATTTAAAAATGAAACCTAGAAACAGTTTTTTTCAAGTAAGGAATAAGAGAAGAACGCTCACTGTTAAAAGGTTTCAAGACTGGAAAGGAAGAAACAAAATTATCAGTATTTGCAGGGGTCCAGGAGAAGGTACAGAGCAACCTTTAGTATCAACAAAAGTTGCTAGATGCAAGATCAATATAAAAAATTAAGTGTTTCTGTTAACCTAACCATACCATTACAAAGGATAATGCTTAAAAGAGATCATGTACGAATTACATAAAAGAATGTAAAGTAATTGAGAAGAAATCTAATAAAGGTTGTAGGCAGTCTTTTATGAAGAAATTTTAAAGTATTATTGAAAGCTATGTCTGCATGGATGGATAAGAGTCAATACATTTAAAATGACAAGTATCCCCCAAATTAATCTATAAATTCAATAAAATTTTAGTTACACAATACCATCAGGGTTTTCATATAGCCTGATAATGTAGGGAAGGTAAAATTTTTCTCTAATCCCCTATATCAGTACAGCTAGTACTGATAAAAAACAGATCAACAGGAGAAAAGCATATACATTTTGTTTACATCTTCTTGTATATAAAAAGCTCTCCCCAAAAAAAAAATGAAGACCCAAATAAATGATTAGCCCTACGTGCTTATGTACTATGTAGAACAAAGAGTGGCAATTATAGAAAAGTAACTATGAAGAGAGGGGTTAGTTTCTGAAGATTTGTACAGATTTCTTTCAGCCTAAACTCCCCTCCTCTTGTGATCAGAATATTTCTCTCTTCCTGGTATGAGGAAGATATGGGAGTTTCAATTCCTGCTTTATGAAGAAAAGGGAACGTCAGAGTGAATCTCTTCCACCTGCTGTTTTTCAGGTGCCTTTAGCTCAAAATAATCAACCTGTCAAATGGTGTATTTTGAGGTGCCATCCTGAACTCTTTCAGTAGATAAGTTGATTCATATGGAATAATAAAGGGCCCAAAAATAGCAAAGGTAATTTTTAAAAAGAAGAATGGATTGAAAAGAGGGGGAATTGAGTGTTAATTGTCCTGCCAGATGCCCAGACTTACTTGTGGTAAATAAAAGAATGTGGTATTGGTACAGGGAAAAGGAAACATACTGATATGGTAGAATAGAAGGGAGCACTGAAAATGGATCCACATATGTGGAAACTTGATGTTTCTCAAAGGTGGTATCATAAATTAGTAGAAATATGGACCACTGAATAAATGGTGCAGATACAATAAACAAAGTTTTTATAGTTTCGGAAATAGACATAGAAGAGAAGCCGTTTTCAGTTGATCAGTATAGCTAGTCCCTTGAAGATGAATGTCCCTTGAACATTTGAAATTATGTAATTTGAGGTGAATGAAGTAATGGTATATAGCTTTTCTGATTCGTTATGTTTAAGCAGGCCAGGAACAGTTAAAATCTTTAAATAGAAGTATATTTGTACAGTACCCAGTTTAGCATCCAGCTTGGGAAACACTATTTCCCATCAGCTTTAAAGCATAACTCTATAAATAATGTATGAAGTTGAACCTTATTCTAAAGATAATGAGAAATTTAAAATAACAGTAAACAACCATAGTCTTTCTGGGTCATTCTTAGACACAGTTTTGAGTAGGTCAAAGTTAATTCTTGGCTATTCCAGGCTTTTCTCAAGCTTGCCTCTATCCCTTAGAGATTGGTGACTGCATCAATAAGTGATACATTCACATACTTGAAAGTATAGGTGACTCAGGATGCATAATGAATTTTGTCTCCAAATGATATTTAAATTTTAAGGAAGTTCAATGACTTACACGAAAATAATGAATTTCTAAACGTGGAAGTTTAAGGCTTCCTTCATTAGAGTGGTGGGTGGGAGTGGGTGTTTAGACAAGGGCCTTCATGAAACCTCTCGGTTCCATCCCCTAGTGAGTATCTGCTCTACTTAAGTGCCCAATGTTTTTTCTTTTTACCTTGGAAAATAAAGTGAGAGACCAAGTATATTTAGTGAAAATGGTAATGTTATTTTTAAAAATTATAAATTAGAGACAAATTAGAAATTGCACAACTTTATCACCCTGAAAAATACTTTGTATTCAGATATTCTTTCTAAGCATAGATTGAAGTCTAAGCTGAGATGTTACCTTGGAGAGTTAGTGAAGGCCCTGTGATAGGTTTTCAATAAGTTAACTATAGGGTCTATTTCTCTGTGATAGCCATCATTAGTAAATTCCTAGATCATTTATTTTCATAGGTCAACATAAAGATTAGTTCCATGCTGATATGACTCTTTGCAAAATAACCATTTCATTGTAAACCAGTAATACTGTGTTATTTCAATTTACTTTTGCAGTTGCTTTGAGGCCAAACTTTTATCAGCTCATTTAAATGTCTTCTTTAGCTCAAACAGGCACAACCTCCTAAGTAGAAATATTCACATCTATACAAATAGATATTTTAGCTTTTCATATAGATTTTGAATTTATTCCTCAGTATTATTTTCTTTTTAAAGCTTATTACAGTTTTCACTGATACAGTTTGGGTAAAGAGAGATTTAGTGGCATTATCTGTGTGCATGTTAGTATATTAAGAATGAATTACAGAGGATAAATTGGGAACTTCTAAACTGTGCATAGATATAGGCTAATATATTTTCAACTTTAAGTGTATATGATAGATAATATAATGAAACATAATAGATGATGTATATAGTATATATATTCACTAATATATAGACATAATTATGTTTTATATTTAATAAAATATAATAAATTGATACTTTTTGTAAATTCATTGAAATCTAAAAGTCAGTGAATTTTATTCAACCTAAAGGCTCTTTTACATATGTCTAGGTATTAAAAATTAAAACAAGATAACACAACTTTGTGGCAATTCCACAGGATTCAGATTTCAAAGAGTTTGAGCTAGAAAGTATTTATTATGTAGAATGCATTCCAGAATTAGTCCAAAGAAGACATGCATTAGAGAAACATTTGATCTGTTACTATGGAAGTTGTGTACTTGGTCAATACCCTGAGGGCCTATTAAAGCAGTTTCCCATTTTTCAGTATGAACTTGGTATACCTTAAATCAGCAGTCTGTGATTCTTTGTTTTCTCTGAAAATAGCACAAACTCACCTTCCAATTCGGGTATTGCCTTGCCTAGCTGCTGAAGCTGTAGTGGCAGCAACGGCTGAGACAGCAGTAACATATCAATAGAAATCTGTAGGATGGAACTGCAGCCACACACAAGATCTAAGACTTGTCTAAAGTTTAATACAGACATTGCTTTTCTGCATCAATCTAAATAATTATCCCTTAATTATCATCCATTTATTTTCAATCTTTCCTGAATAAAAGGAAAAGGAATAATTGATTAATACCTGTGACTTATGTTGTGTGTTTTGAACAGTAATTCCAGGTGAGTGCCAAAGAGAAAGGTAGTTTATTGTCTTTGTCAGGGGTTAGAAATACATGGCCTCAAATAGTCCTAGGAGCTCAGAAGGTCTCTATATTAATAATTTTAGTTCCTTGGCTTTTGTTTTTCCAGTCATAATAGACAGTTTGCATGTCTTGAATTTGGTCCAGAAACCTGATCTGAATATCCTCTAAATTCCACAATTGCCGTTTTTCACTGGACTGGTTAGTGAAAGTTTCCAGCTCAAGTCCTATACTGTAGGAAATAAATATGACTTAACCTGCTATCATCTACATATATGTCATTGAGGGCTTTTGACAGGAATTTATTCATAAATATGTAAGTCTTGTCAAAGTACCCTAGTTTTTAAATATCCTGAAATATAAGAAATATAAGAAAATTTGTAGTTCTGAGATTCTGGTGAACCCAGAAAGATTGGAGCTTTAAATAGTTTCCTTCCAAATATCCTAATTTCTTTCTCTGATTTGTTTCTCATAACAGAATCAAACCATGGAAGTAAATGAAATTAAAGATAAAAGTACAGATTTACCAGTCCCCACAACCCACTGCCTGGCATTAAATTAAAAATAAATGCCAATCTAAAACCTGGAGCTGCTTTTGCTCATAAATGAAAAGGGAGTTCTACCTAGTTAACTCCTGTTTATTTTCTGGGATATCTATCTATCTATCTATATCTCTTCAGACTGAATATTAATGCCATCAGATAACAGTTAAAAGCCATGAGATAGATAGATAGATAGATAGATAGATAGATAGATAGATAGATAGATAGATAGATAGAGATCTATCTCACTGCTTTTAACTGTTCACTCCACTCCACATGTAAAAGCCTCCTTAAAAGTAGAGTAGATTGGAATAGTGTTTATTCATCTAGTATCCCTATGCATTTGGTATTTCTGACTCTTTGGAACCAGGGACATAAAGAATTTGGAAAATTGTAAGACTGTAGTGATTCTCTGGTACAGCGTACTTACATTCAGCCAATTAGCCCCTAAAATATTTAAATCATTCCACACTGTACCTTGCATCTTCTTGGTACATATACCCATATGTTAAAAACAACCTTCCCTTCTCTACTAATTTTTTCTGTTTCTCTTGTGTTATAATTGAACTGGAAAATGTGGGACAAGTATTTTTAAATACTTTTTTTTCAATTCTGATTCTGATATAATTCAGTGAATATTAATATGTTTAAGTTAAAATACATAATACTCTTAAATCATATAAAAAGATAATCTTAATTTCTCTGGAACTGAGAAAAACATTTATTTTGGATTATAAGTAAAATTTTTCTGCAGGAGAACCTAGATTATAATGTGGATACTCAAAGAATTTAGACGATTTTGAGAGAATGTAATTTATTTTACAGATGATGGAGTGATTTATTCTTAAAAACTAAATGGAAAAATAATTTTCTGTCTTAATTTTTTTTATTTATTTTTTATTTTTTTATTTTTAGAGAAAAGGAGAAGGAAAGAGACAGCAAAGGAAAGGAAAAAAAGGAATGAAAGAGAGAAAGAGGAAGAGAAAGAGGGAGAGAGAATGAGATTCTTGTTTTATTGCCCAGGCTAGAATGCAGTCTAAAAATGGGTATTAAAAACCTCTTTTATGCCAATAATTGTGCTTAACAATGGAGACAGGAA